>PVKN010020739.1:0-15812 GCA_004027915.1 Capromys pilorides
AATTAACAGCACCCCCTTCAGCTTCAGAAGTGCCCCACCTGGCATTGTAGGCTCAACCTGAAGTATGAGACTCATTTTCCTTCTGTCCTAGTGGCAACACACTGCAGAAGAGCTCCTTAGTTTCAAACTCGAAGGAAAGTTTTTGACTGCATCACACTGGCCACTGAATCCTCCAGGGTCCTGTCACTTGTTTTTCCTGGGTCCCAGTGTTGCTACATAGACACAGGTATATTTTCACTATCTTGGGGTAGAACATGTTTATCTACAGAACAAGTGAGTGAATTAGTGAATGGATACTTAGGCACGTCACAAACAGATGTACTCGACGTGTCTGTCTGGTGCAGAGCTTTCTGTTTTTCTAACTGAACGCTTGCGAATGACCTCCTTTATTATTAGAACAAGGAGAGCTTTACTCATGAGGCAGTTCCCAGCACACCCCTTGCCGACTGCTCAGGCACCTCAACTCTAAGCGGTCAGAACTGTTCGAGAGCAGCGCTTTAGGTTCTGATCCCCTTGCAAGACTGAACCTGTAGTGTGTGCTCGTGCTCACAGGGGCTGCCAGCATTCCTCAAAGAGCCTCCTGCCCTGTCCTGGGAGCAGGCTCCCACGTGGCTTTTCCTTCTGCTTTTTAATATTCCAGAACCTTCTCCCATCCGAACCTTCACATGGTGCTCAGATTTCTGGCAGGTTGAGGATCTTCATCAGGCTCTTAGAAGCCCTTCCCATGTACAATGTCTGCTGCAATCAAGCACGGAAGGCGCATTCTGCTAAAGAGGAAAAAAAAGCATTTAGAGTCTGGGAAAAGAGGTAGGGTTCTTATGCAGCCATACCAGGTCTCCCAAAGGCCACACCCTTGGGTGTCACATCCTTGGGTCCACAGCCACCTTCCTTCAGCATTTCCAGCATTTCCTGAACTCCAATTCCTGAAATACCTGGTTTTCCTTGACTGTTTTGGTGAATAAGGTTAATTTTCTGCTCCTACGGGAAGCCATCATTGACCCAGCCACACAACACCACCGCCCCAGGCAGGAAGTACTTCTCAAAGCCTGGGAAGAGGGGAACAGGCTGAGTTCATGTAGGGACAGGAAATGTCTGTGTAGGGCTGTGGCTCACTGCTGGCACAGAGATACATGGCTGAGTCTCCCAGCTGCGAGGGCCAGATCTTCAGAATTAGGGATGATGCTTCAGGTTTTTCTGCTGAGAATCTGTCCTTGAAATATTCTGCCTTTTCAGTCGGGAAATTGTTCACAAGGTAAACCATAAATTCGATTCCTTTCTCTGCAGTCTGCCGATACCAGTACATGTAATTATGACCAGGAATGGGGTTACACCTGAAAGTCATATTCTGTCCCACCTCTACCACCTGGTGGCTGGGAGCTTGCCTGACCCCAGTGTCCATGTGTCCTGTGGTGGAGACAGAAAAATGAGAATGAGGTGAGAGTTGGAAGAATTCCCAGGGAAAAGCAGGATGGGAAATGGCAAGCACTCCCAAGACTCACCTGCCCCCAGCAGACCAAAGATTACACAGCAGGGGAGGACTAAAATCATTGTAGGGTCTCACAGGTCTCACGCCTGTCCTATCTGGGACTCTGGGTGCTGACAGGCCAAAGGATGAGATCTGGTGATGTCACAGCCTGTGCCACACCCACAGATTCAAGGGTGCACCATGGGAACAGGAATCGATGTGTCACTTGGACAGGAGATGCACCGAGGCTGGCCAGAGTGTCCTGCAGTGTGCAGCCTGTGATAAACAGTGCCAGGGAGGGGGCCTCCATTGCAGCAGGGCTCAGGAGAGCCAGGCAGTGTAGAGGACCTGAACACACTAGTAGGGCCCTCAATCACCTCTAATGGCCAATGCAAAGTCTTGCTGCATAAAACCCTCAGCACCTGAGGAATTAGACTTTGGAGCATAAAGACACAGAGGGGGCGGGTGACACCCAAGACTCAGGGCCCAGAGGCAGTCTGGGGAGGACCTGAGACCTGAAGTCCACATAGCCATTTCAGGGCAATTAATGGAGCGGGAGAGAGAGCATTATCCCTGCTGATGGGATTGAGCGCACAGAGCCCTGTTCTCCTCATCTGTACAGGTGTGGAAGCTCTATCAGGCTATGGCTTAGGGTGTGGCTTAAGGTGGAAAGAAAGAGGAATTAGAGAGCAGCAATGGCAGCACATGGAACAGTAGGCCCGGTGAGGAGACACAGTGCAAAGCTCAAGCCATTTCCCCAAGGCAAGCCTCCTGCTGTCCTCTGCCGCCACCTCCACCTGGGCCCTTGCCCGGAAGTCCGTTCTCTGAGTCCCCAAGCTCAGTGCTGCCTGGACCTGGGTGAACACACTCCTGGATTCCTAGGAAGAAGAGATTCAGAAGTGTCTGGTTTTGAAGTGTACTTGAAACCCGCTGTGGAATTTTGGAAGATATGATCACTTGGGTCAAAGAAAACCTCTGTGACCTCTTAAACCAAAGGACCTCCTCATAATAGGCTTGTTTTACTTCACAATTAGAAATGCATTGAGAGAAACTATACATAAAATTATTTCAATTTTCATTTTTTTAAAAAAAAGCAAGGTAATTTCATCAGCTCACCGAGCTGAGTCCCACACAGGGAAAGACATCCCCCACTCTCCATGGCTGCAGAGACAAGAGTCACCCAGTTGGTGGGCACAGCAGGTGGTATTACAGTTTGCATAACCTCATGCCTGTGAGGCCCTGCAGGAAACACTCAGTGGAGCCCACATTTCCCCACAGCTTCAGGGCTGGATCCCCAGGTTTGTGCACAGGAAGGCAGTGACTCTGCAGGGCTGTGTCTTGGCTGCTGGCACAAAGATACACTGCGGAGTCCTCTGGGAGTAAAGCCGTCAGGTCGAGGCTGAGGCGAGAGCCACCTTGGCAACTGGTTAAGAAGCGGCTGGGCACCGTTTCGTTCAGGACCAGTTCCTCAAGGTTGCAGAGAAACATGAGCTCCGGGGATTTCTCAGCCTCCTGTTTGTACCAGTACATGGCATTGTGTCCCAGGTCTTGCTCACATTTTAAAGACTTCTTGCTTGCTGTTCCCATGACCAGGTATCTTGAAGTCTGGGTAACTCTGGTGCTCATAGGGACTGTGAGGAAAAAGGAACAAAGCTCAGACAGAACCTCGGGAGATGCTGGCATGGGAGGTAAAGCAGACACGCAGGGAGTGGAAAGACATGCCCCGGGAACCCAAGACCCACCTGCACCCAGCAGCCACAGGACCATGGTGCAGAGAAGCCTGCAGCTCATGGTGGAGTGGATCTCAGGTGCGCATCCTCTAGCTGGGTTAGCCTGGACGAGGAACCTAGCATTGAGATCCATGGCTCTGATTGGTGGTTTCGCACATGACGTCACTATTCCTGACCTCTTCCTACCTCTCTTCCCTTTTTCACGCCCTAGCTAGATTCTGACTAGGCTGATTCTGACCAGGGATCCGTGAGGATGAACAAAGCAAGCCCAGAGCCAGCTCTCTAGTCCTCCGTGGGCTTCAACAGCTTGGCCTTCTGCTTCCTGCCCCCTTCCTGTCATGCAGCTCCTCACTCTGCTCTCCTCCCTTCTGAGTCCCCTCACAGAGACAAACCATTTACTCTTCAATTAATTTCTCTCTTCCCTTGCTCAGTCACAGGGCCCCACATGCTCACAACGCTGCTTCTGTCTGTGGCTGAGTCGATGCCTGAGGCTGAGGAGCGAGGAGGCCTGGGGGGAGCAAAGGACCAAACCTTTGGTCTTTCCGGTGCAATGCTCATCCCTTAGGGCACCAGCCGGTGATGCCAACAGGACCTGTGCATTGAGAGCGATGCTGGGAGAGGCCGGAAGGGCTGTGCTAGCCCTGTACTCATGGGTCTAGGGGTTGGCTAGGCTCAGAACAAACATGTGAAGTGTGATTCAAACATATGCTCAATAGTGCCGGCCTGATAGCTCAGCAGACAAAAGCGCCTGCGTCGCTAGAGCTCAGCGGTGTGCGCTCGAACCCTGGCATGCGGTGCCTGCCACAGCCCCTGAGCACGCTGAGATGGTGACTAATACCTGGAATGGTCGCATGTGCCTGTGATCACAGTGCTTTTGGAGGCTTAAAAGAGGAGGATGAGGAGTCTCTACGTGGTGTGACCTGGTATCTCCTGTAAGAAAGTCACAAAGACCCCCATATACTGAATGGGTACATGTAAATATCTATTGTTATGTAAAAGATGCTACGTCATTATTCCCCGCCCCTCAAATACTCCTTCCCTTAGCACCTATGCATCCCAGCGCTCTCGCCACTCTCTGGAGCAGCTCCGGGAGTCCTCCCCGGTGAGTGTCTTCTCACAGTTGCCGATGTCCAGAATTCACTCAAAATATTTACTGCACTTGCCCTAAAGTCAAAACGATGCACTGCACCCTCGTTCACAAAATCCGTCAGTGTGGGAATTCCAGGTTTTCCCTAATGGACACGCGTCCATGAAAGGCAAAGGTTTTGAATCAATTCAGAATATGGACGCATCCGGGACAGTGCAACTAAAACCTTCAGGAAAGAGGACCTTCCGACCTGCTTCAGAAAGGGGCAGGTACGAATGCCTGTGCTCACAGCAAGGGCGAGTTCCCTGAAGAGGATCAGTGGCTATGGGTCTTTTACTATAATAAAATTATACACATTTAAGCCACATTTCTTATCACACTTAGAAATAGTGAACGCAGATGCTGTGGTGCAGACCAAAAGGGGATCAGCTTGTTCGTAATGTTAGTCAGCATCTCTGTCCTCAGTGAAGGTCCCCACTGATAAGCGAGCTGAGTCTGCACAGCACCCCACCATCCATTCCCTTTCCCTCCTGCCACCCACCATCTGAGCTTTCACTGGAGCACAGCGCCTCCCTGTGGCCAAGTGACGCATCACCAGAGTGCTCACCTCAATATCTGCTTGGAAACCCAGACCTGGCCCACACAGCCCAGAGCCAACAGCTAAGGTTTGAAATCAGAGTAATACAAAGTGGAAGGAAGGCTGAAAGGTGACAGACAGTGTCTGCAGCACCCCAGCCACCCACACCTCCAGGGCGCTCTGCTTTTGCGCAGCAGACATTGGGCCTGTCAGAATCTTTAGGGGACCCATCAGGCCAGGCATAATGATCTAACCCCTGGGGGGCTCACAATGACTCTAGGTATTTCCTGTCTTAGTGACTCTTCCCTCTTTGTGGGACAAACACCCGACACTAAAAGAGGGAAGGAAAGGTGTATTGAGCTCACACTTACTGGAGGTTTCAGTCCATATTCAGCTAGGTCCAAGGCAGAGAGGCACAGGACAGACAACAATCCTTCATGGTAGCTGGTAAGAGCAAGAGAACAGACAGGGAAGTAGCAGCAGCTCAAGCAGCTAACTTCTCTTCCTCCCTTACACTGAAATGCAAATCACCTGGCCCAGGAGAAGGGCAGCACCCATTTCCACAATAATCAACTATAAATTCCAGAAGCCACCCCATGGCTACATGACGCTTTGGGGGGACACCTGTGCAAACCAGAACAAATCCCAAATTCTCATGCAGTCATGGTGCTGCATGGCTCGTGTTCGACATTGATTCTTGATCCAGTGCTGAGATTGCTGGTGTGAGTGCTGCACCTCAACCTGAGGTGTGTACATTGCATTGAAGTGTTAGGATGGGGAGAGGCTAGCTAGCTGCTAGCTGAGCCCCTCAGATGGCCTCCTTCTATTGTCCATTGCAGCTGGCTCCAACCAGCCTGCTAAGAGATCATAAAGCAAATGCACTAGGAGGATTAGGGAGAGGCTTATAGCAGGGCCTTCCAAGCCCAGGCCAAGAGCATCCTGTGTGTGCTCCAGGGGCCTGCTGAGAAGCAAAAGGACCCACAGCCCAGCACCCTGCAAACAGCTAGCATGGAAGTCAAGTCATAGCTGAGGCTTCTCCCAACCCAGGACCAAGAAGGGAAGACACAGGGTTCCAAGACTGGAATATACATGGGATAAACGTGCCCCCCTTTGTGTCTCTTGCCCATGTCTAATTAACACCACCCCTGTCATCCTCGGAAGTCTGCCACCTGGCACTGTAGGTTCACCCTAAACTATGAGACTGATTTTCCTGCTGTCCTGGTGGCAACACTCTGCAGAATAGCTCCTGACTTTGAAACTCGAAGGAAAGGTTTTGCATGAGTCACACTGGCCGCTGCATTCCTCAGGGTCCTGTCACTTCCTTTTGCTGTGGCCCAGTGTTCCTCCATAGACACAGGTGCATTTTCACTGTTTTGGGGTAGAACATCTTTCTCTACAGAATCGATGAATAATTAGTGAATGGAAACACAGGTATGTCACAAGCAGATGTGCTCAAATAGTCTGGCACAGAAATCTCTGTTTTGCTGAGTCCTTGAGATTTACTAGAAGTAAAGATTTCCTCATGAGGCAGTTCCCACCACACCCTAGCCACCTGCTCATGAACCTCAGCTCTAAGTGGTCTGAGTTGTCTGAGAGCTGCGCTTTCGGCTCTGACCCTCCTGGCAGCCTGAACCTGCACTGTGTGCTCAGGCTCACAGGGGCTGCCAGTATCCCTGAAAGAGCCTCCCGCCCTGTCCTGGAGACAGAGTCCCCTGGGGATTTTGTTTCCTTTGTTTACTGATGCAGAACCTTCACCCTTCCCAACCTTTATGTGGTGCTCTGATTTCTGGCAGGATGAGGATCTTCATCAGGAGCTTGGAAGCCCTTCCTCTATAGAGGGCCTGCCTCAGTTTAGCATGGAAGGTGGTTTCTGCTAAAAAGAGAAAGAAAAAGTATATATTTTGGGTCCAGGAAAGGATGTAGGGTTCCTATGCAGCCACACCAGGTACGACAAGGGCCAGATGTGTCACATCCTTGGGTCTACAGCTACATTGCTTGAGTATTTCCTAAACACCTTTGCCTGAGTAATCCTGGTTTTCCCTGACTGTTCCTGTGTATAGTGTTAATTTTTTGCCCCTATGGGAAGCCCTCACTGACCCAGTGGCAAATCACCACGTCCCGAGGAAGGAAAGGCTTCTCAGAGCCTGGGGAGAGGGGAAGAGGCTGAGTTTATGTAGGGACAGGAAATGTCTGTGTGGGGCTGTGGCTCACTGCTGGCACAGAGATACACGGCCGAGTCTCCCAGCTGCACGGGCCAGATCTTCAGAGTGGAGTAGGATCCTTCGGGTTTCTCTGCTGAGAATCTGCCCTTGAAAAAGTCTGCCTTTTGTGCAGGGTCTTTGTCAAAGAGATAGACCATAAACTCGATTCCTTTCTCTGCAATCTGTCGATACCAGTACATGGCCTGATGACCAGAAATCGGGTCACACCTGAAAGTCACATTCTGTCCCACCTCTATCACCTGGTGGCTGGGAGTTTGCCTGACCCCAGGTTCCATGTGTGCTGTGGAGGAAACAGACAGCAGAAAGGGAATGAGGTGAGAGTTTGGAAGAGTCCATAGGAAAGGTAGGATGGGAAACGCCAAGCACTCTCAGGACTCACCTGCCCCCAGGAGACCAAGGATTATACAGCAGGGGAGGACAGTATTCATGGTAGGGTCTCACAGGTCTCAGACTTGTCCTCTGTGGGACTCTGAGAACTGACAGGGCAAAGGAAGAGATCTTGTGATGTCACAGCCTGTGCCACACCACCAGATTCTAGGGTGCACCATGGGAATAGGAACCTGACTGTCACATGGACAGGAGAGCAGTAGAGGCTGACCAAAGTGTTCTGCAGTGGGCAGCCTGTGAGAAACAGTGCCAGTGACAGGGGCCACCATTGTGGAAGGACTCAGGAGAGTCAGGCAATGTATAGGACCTGAGTTGACTAGTGGAGTCCACACTCACCTCTAATGGCCAATTCAAAATCTTGATGCAGAAACCCTCATGGGCTGAGGAATTAGATTTTCAAGCATAAAGGCACAGAAGGGGGCAGGTGACACCCAAGGCTCAGGGCAGGGAGGCAGTCGGGGGAAGATCTGAGACCTGAAGTCCACAGAGACATTTGAGGGCAAGTGATGGAGAAGGAGAGATAGAACAAGGGCCCTGGTGAAGGATGGGAGCACACAGAGCCCTGTTCTCCTCATCTGTACAGGTGTGGAAACTCCATCAGGCTAGGGCTTAGGATATGGTTAAGGTGGAAAGAAAGAGGAATTAGAGCACAGCGAAGCCAGCACATGGAACAGTAGGCCTGCTGAGGAGAGACAGTGCACAGCTCAAGCCATTTCCCCAAGGCAAGCCTCCTGCTGTCCTCTGCCCCCACATCAAGTCCAGCCCTTGTCTGGAAGTCCCTTGCCTGAGTCCCCAAGCTCAGTGCTGCATGGACCTGGGTGAACACACTGCTGGATTCCTAGGAAGAAGAGGTTCAAAAGTGTCTGGTTTTGAAGTGTACGTGAAACCTGCTGTGGAATTTTGGAAGATATGATCGCTTGGGTCAAAGAAAACCCCTGTGACCTCTTAAACCAAAGGACCTCCTCCTAATAGGCTTGTTTCACTTCACAATTGGAAATGCATTGAGAGAAAGTATACTTAAAATTATTTCAATTATCATTTTTTTTAAAGGAAGGTATTTTCAGCAGCTCACAGAGCTGAGTCCCATACAGGGAAAGACATCCCCCATTCTACATACGTACAGAGACAAGAGTCACCATGTTGGTAGGCACAGCAGGTAGTATTATAGTTTGCATAACCACGTGCCTGTGCGGCCCTACAGGAAATGCTAAGCGGAGCCCACATTTCACCACAGCTTCAGGGCTCGACCCCCAGGTTTGCGCGCACGGAGGCAGTGACTCTGCAGGGCTGTGTCTCGGCTGCTGGCACAGAGATACACTGCAGAGTCCTCTGGGAGTAAAGCCGTCAGGTCGAGGTTGAGGGGAGAGCCACCTTGGCAACTGGTTGAGAAGCGGCTGGGCATCGTCTCGTTCTGGGCCAGTTCCTCGACGTTGCAGAGAAACATAAGCTCTGGCGAGTTCTCAGCCTCCTGTTTGTACTAGTACATGGCATCGTGTCCCATGTCTTGCTCACATTTTAAAGACTTCTTGCTTGCTGTTCCCATGACCAGGTATCTTGGAGTCTGGGTAACTCTGGTATTCATGGGAACTGTGGGGAAAAAGGAACCAAGCTCAGACGGAACCTAGGGAGACGCAGCCAGAATTAACAAGCACGCAGTCAAAGGACATGCCCCGGGAACCCAAGCCTCACCTGCCCCCAGCAGCCAGAGGGCCACCATGCAGAGAAGCCTGCAGCTCATGGTGGAGTCGGATCTTAGGTGCGCATCCTCTAGCCTGGACAGCCTGGGCGAGGAGCTTAGAATTGAGTTCCGTGGCTCTGATTCGCGGTTTATCACATGACGTCAGTGCTCCTGACTCCTTCCTATCTCTTTTCCCCTTTTCACACACTATGGAGATTCTGATAGAGGCTCCCGTGCACTGACCAGGCTGTGACCAGTGAGGATGAACCTAGAAAGACCAGCGCCAGCTCTCTAGTCCCCGGGGGTCTTCAAGATGTCGGCCTTCTGCTTCCTGCTGCTTTCCTCCTCATACAGCCCCTCTCCATGCTCCTGTCCCTTCTGATAAATTTTCCTCAGTTAATTTCCCTCCTCCCTTGCTCAGTCACAGGGCACAACATCCACCAAACGCCGCTTCTGTTTGTGACACAGCTGATGCCTGAGGTGGAGGATAGAGGACGACTGGGGGAAGCATGGTTTCTTTCTGGATCAGTGCTCATCATTTCCGGTGCTACCCTGCGATGCCAACAGGAGCTGCGCACCGAGGATGATATGGTAGAAGCGCGGAAGGGCTGCGCCAGGCTCGTATCTGAGGGTCTCTGGCTTGGATTAGCTCAGAGCAAACATATAATATGTGATCAAAACATACAGTGAATGTTAAAATGTAAATATCTATTGTTATGTAAAAGACACTATGGCTTTAATCCCCCCCTCCAGTCCCCATATTCCCTCCCTTTGAACCTATACCTCCTCGCATTCTTGCCACTGTTTGAAGCAGCTCTAAAGTCCTCTGGTGTGTCTTTCCTTGATTCTGCATTTCCAGAATTCATTCAAATTTTTGCTGCAACTTCCTTCAAGGAAAAACAGCTTATAGTGCTCTCATTCACCAAATCCCTAACTGGGTCAATTCTAACTTTTTCCTAATATAAAAGCAACCATGAGAAGCAAAGATTTTGAATCAATTCACAAAATTGGATCATCCAGAACAGTGCACCTAAAAACATTCAGTTGTTTTAGCTCTCTTCCTGTGTTTCTTGAGGACTGCTTCACTTTTCATCTTGGCATTGATCGTTTTGAGTCTTTTATGTTTTTGTAGATTTTTGTGCATTTGTCACTAGAGTATCTGGTATTGATTTCTTCAATGGAGCTGTATCTTCAGTTTCCTTATCATCAAACTCATTATCAACATCATCTCATCATCTTCATCCCAGTCCTCCTCCTCCTCAACTTACTCAGCAGCAAAAGCACCTAGGTGTGTAGAAGACATTCAAGCCAAAATGCCAGCAAAGTATAGAAAAAGGTGTTTCTCTTCCCAAAGTGGAATCTAAATTCATCAATTATGTGAAGAACTGCTTCCGGATGACTGATCAGAAGGCTCTTCAAGATCACTGGCCGTGGAGGCAGTCTCTTTAAGCAAACAGTTTGAACAGTTTGTTCAAGTTTTCCATCTTCTCTCATTTCTGTAACACTTGCTACTGTGTTTGATAAATGTTGTCCAGGTCCCATTGTCAAGAATGTGTTGCCTGAAATGCCTGTTTAGTTTAGAAAGAAGGCACTCCCCCATTGACGTGGTCTTAAGCATGTATGGAATGTTGTAATAAGACATAGTAGTAGTGGAGATCAGACAGGGAAGTGGTAGAGAAAAATACACGTGAGAAATAAACTCAGCATGTTAATAAAGTAAAAAAGAAAAAAAAAAAATGAAACCACTCAGGAAAGAGGACGTTCTGACCTGCTTCAGAAAGGAGCCAGAGCGGACACCTGTGTTGGGAGGAAGGGGGAGTATTTGAAGGAGATTGGTGCTAATGTGTGTTTTACTATGAGAAAATTTTAAACATTGAAATCACCTGTTAAAATCATACTTAGAAATACCGAACACAGGATGCTGTGGTGTAAACCAAAAGGGGCTCAGCTTGAACGAGTTATTAGTCAGCATCTCTGTTCACAGTCAGGCTCCCACCTGGTAGGAAAGCTGAGTTTCAACAGGACCTCATCCCCCAAGCCCCTAACCTGCTTGGGACCTAGCCTCAGAGGTTTCGCTGGAGGACAGTGCCCCCTAGTGGCCAATAATTCTCAATCTCCTTGAATCCACCATCTGGAGCCATGTGTTCAGGACTGACTAAATCAGCCAGGAAAGGGATTTGAACCCTTCATTCCGGTCACACCTCCATTCTACCACATCCCCAAACCCACCAGGCTAAATCCAGACGTAAAGTCAAAGAGCCAAAGACAAATGACACAAAACATTTGTGTCAAGAAACACTACATTTTAAAAGAAAACAAACTCCACACCATTTCGTTTCATAGGTTAAAATAATAAAAGGCAAGCCAGAATGACAGGGACCATAAAAGCAACAGTGGGACACTTGCAAGATAGCCCACCCTGGAAACACTGCATTCCAGAGTTCCTTTCAATTAGGCTCTAATTTTTGTGTACATTGCACTGAATTATTATGAAATTTTACATAGTGTTTTTTATAAAGATTGTTTCTAGATTTTACAGGTTTTTTCTAGATTTCTATACTTAGAAATGAAGAACCAGGTATGGTTTCTATCTGAATGTCCTGGAGAAGTCTCCTGTGTTCAGGAGGGGAGTGGTTGGCAGAGGCTGACAAAGCCAGCCTGACAAGTGAGTTCTTGGCCCTAGCCCCCTCTTCGTCTGCTCTCTGGGTGGCATGGGCTAAGCAGTGTCCTCTGTCAGGCCTGTCTGCCATGTCTTTTCAGCCTTGGTGTCACCTAAGTGTGGACTGAAGCTAATGGGAGCTGTGAGCAAAATACATCTCTCCTCCCTTAAGCTCTGGGTGTCATGCCTAAAGAGTTCTCTGTGCCATGACGGCTAAGGCACTGTTATTGAGCTCAATTAATTTTTTTTTTGGTTTTTAACTTTATTGCTTGGATCCTTAATCAGGTGTCCAGCTCTGTTACGTCCCTAGGGCAGGGTTGTGGAAAAGAACATTTGTGCTGAAAAGTTTCACTGACACAGGGTTTCAGGCATACGTGACTGTTACTGTCCTGTGTTCTTTGTTTCTTGTCACAGTCTTGCAGGCAGTTGGGAAACTCTAGCTGAGGTCATTGACTATGACCAAGAAGACACAGTTGGTCACATTAATGGACAAGTGGGGTGCACACAAAACTGAGGTCACTGATCAGAGTTCATTGTGTCTCTGGTGAGAGGAATCCTGTTCACATGGAAAACAGTGATGAGACCCTGAGAAAATGCTTCTTAACTTGTGTCAATGATATTCATGGCTCTTCCTATGAAAAGAGAAGTCAGCAGAGCAACAGAGTCTTAGAGCTGGGAGTGACAGAATAAATATTGAGGAGGAATGCAGGTAGGAGGCAGATTCAACGTAGGACTTTTCTACTGAGCTGAGCTGTGGAGCTGCTATTTTTTAATAGTGAAGTGCAGCTTCACTAAGTGGCCCAGGCTGACCTTCAGCTTGTGATCCTCTTGTCCCAGCCCTCTGGACAGCTGGGGTTACAAGCGTGCCCCAGCACTCCTGCCTGGTCCCTAGGTTCTCAAGCCTGTTTCAGACCTGAGGCTGCTCCATGCTGGAAGCAGGTTTGTGCACAGGACCCAGGGGACTCTGGAGAGCTGTGCCCTCTGCTGGCACAGAGATACACAGCTGAGTCCCCCAGCTCCAAGGTGCTGATGTTCAGCACAGAGAGAGAGTCCCGGAACTATGTGGAGAATCAGTGAGAGATGTTTCCTTTTGCTCTCTGCAAGTCATTATAATATGCAAAGAGGAGCTGGAGCCCCTGACCCATGGCCTGCTGGTACCAGGCCATGCTCTGGTCCCCAGACGGACGGGAGCATCTTAGTGTCACTTGCTCTCCTTTGGCTTTAATCCTGTGTCCTGGAGTCTGGATGACTTCAGTTAACACTGACCCTATGGGAAAAGCAGACAGAGAATGAACCCAGGAGGGAGCCTGAGGTGCACTCTCATGACTAACTGTAGATTTCAGGAGACAGCAAATGCAGAACAAGGATGCACTCCTTGTCTATGGGGCTTACCTGCTCCCAAGAGAAACACAGTCACAGCGCAGAGAAAGCTGGAGACCATGGCAGCGTGTGGCAGAGCTGAGCCTTTGTCACATTTCCTAAGGTTTTGGTGCTCTGAGGATTGGAGTTGTGAGCATCAGTTCTCTGATTGGACACTAGGAGGTGACATCACTATGATGCTACTGTGGTCTATCCAGATGGCCTTGCAAGCTGCTTGTCTTGCCATGTCCCTGGGGTCAGCTGATCCATGACCCCAGACTGATGTTTTCTTGACACAACAGCACAGCTTGTGCAGCCAGCCTGAGCTGCTCGGGGCTGGGCTGGGCTGAAGCCTTGTGTCCGGGCCACAGATCCTTTGCTTCTCTTGGGAAGCAGCTTTTCCTCGGCGTGTCCCTCCTCAGGACGTGCAGGCTGTCCCAATATGGTATCAATCCCTTTCTTATCTCTTTGAAACTCAGAACAACCTCTTACCACCGTGTCACTGGAAAGTTCCCGACTCCCTGATGTGGAAACACAGCATGAATTCCTGTGTGTGCTGCCAAGCATTTTAGTTTATGGAAGTGTCACATGTCCACTGGTTCCAAATCATTGGAGCTCAAGTGGACCAACCACTGGATTTGGACCAATTAGTGGGTCTGAACTTGAATCAATGACAGATTTGTTGCAGCTGTATAAGCAACACTCTTTACCTTTTTCTGAGTTTCAAACCCAGTGTTTGTTTGAACTCGACCCCTTTTCAGATAAGACCTCTCTCTGGTGGTCTCGTACATCCACTTGTGACATCAGATAGTGGGACTTGGAAGGTCTCGTCAATCACCTCAGAATTTTTATACCGAGGTAGTACTAAGGGGTTGTGCTAGAAAAGAGCTATGAATACAAACACGAGGGGCCCCTAGCCTTGAAGAACTCCAGCAAACAGGAGAGATCATCAACAGAGACCAGCATGGAGACAAAGAGCACTCACCTGTGGTAGCATCCAGCAGTGGCCTAGGAGCCAATGGTGACCTCCTCTGGAAACAGCAAAGTCCATTTGTGACTCTCGACAGCTCAGCATCTACAGTTCTAACAACAAGGGCTGAGGGTCATTTGGATTCGAAGCCCCAAGCTGCTAACAGAACCGCACTTTGTCAATTCCTGATTTCTGCCTAATCTGAACAAAGAACCTCAGCTGACTGACCACACTCTAAATCAATCATGTGACCAGGTAAGAAAACTAGTATTTCCTTGGTTGTCTTAACAAAATCATGCTGCTATGTATCAGCTTCTTTAACAGCATCTGAAAACCCTTGCTATTCCTGCCAGGTACTTACGTGAAGAACAACATACAGGGCTGGCGGTAGAGTTCAGTGTACTATGCACTTGCTTAGGAAGCACAGGGGCCAGGGTTTGGTTCCTGGCCCTGCCTGCCACACAGATCCCTCTCTCAGACCCATGGAGCCAATGACTGAGACTGGGTGCGGTGGCGTGCGCCTATAATCCCAGCACTTGGGAGGCAGGAAACAGGAGGATCACTATGAGTCAAAGCTGTTTAGTGAGACCCTGTTTCCCCCCGACACACAGAAGGAACAGCTGGTTCTTCCTATTTTCTTCCTCTCTGTGTTTCTTACATCCTCTTTCAAGACTCCTCAGAACTTTGAAGGTAAGATGTTCATACTTATCATCCAAATCCATCAATGACACTTAAATATTCTGGTCAATAATATTTTTTGCTAAGGAACAGGGCATCAGATATCAATATGCCAAAATGTAACTTATACAATCATAGGTGTGGTTAATCAATCTTTCTCTGGAACTGGTCAATGCAAGGACATGTGATTACAATCAGAACAGAAACAGAAAATCCTAACTACGGGGCAAAGGGAAGGGGCAGTGGGAAGGGCTAGAAGGAGATGCGCTGAAGTAAAGTTAATGTTTCTTTCCAATGCAGGAAAACGTGAGGCTCCTGCTCTCCCACAGGCAGAGCCAAGGGGAATGCAGGACTGGAAGACAGACAGGGTGGGGCTGAGGGCACCTGCATGTTAGGGGCCTGGGATCTAAAAGCAGGGCCAAGCCCTTGTCAGTGAACTGTATGCTCTGTGCAGAGAGGAGCCTGGGCTGTGCCATGGGGAGCCTGCTGCTCTGGCTACAAGGGCAGGAGGTGAGGCTGACAGGGCTCCTGTAGGGAAGGTGACAGAGGCTGTGGGCTGAGCCCTAGTCTGACCTCCTCCTATTGTCCTTTGCAGCTGGCTTCAACCACCTGCTAAGGGATCATAAAGAAGTCCACTATGATCTTTAGAGAGACACTTACAGCAGGGCCTTCCAAGCCCATTCCAAGAGCACCCTGTGTGTGCTCCAGCGGCCCTACATCCAGAAGGAAAAGGGTCCAGAGCTGAGCACTATGCAGTCAGCTGGCATCGGAGTCAAACCATAGCTGAGGCTTCTCCCCACGCAGCACAAAGAAACGAAGACCCAGGGCTCCCAGACTGGAATACACATAGCATAAACACACCCCACTTTGTGTCTGTTGCCCAAGTCTAATTAACAGCACCCCCTTCAGCTTCAGAAGTGCCCCACCTGGCATTGTAGGCTCAACCTGAAGTATGAGACTCATTTTCCTTCTGTCCTAGTGGCAACACACTGCAGAAGAG
>PVKN010020740.1:0-15825 GCA_004027915.1 Capromys pilorides
GGCGTCCCAAGGGGTCGAAACAGGGTGGGGGCAGCATGCGTGGCCTCTGCTTGCAAACACGCTGGATGGCCGCGAGCGCGTCCGAGGTTCCAGATTGCATCATGTTCCACAGCACACAGTAATTAAAATTAATTTCACCTACTTGCTTTTACCTGTCCACAGCGGCCACTACACACCTAACCTTAACCTATGGGTGCTTTCCGTTTGTTCCTGGCACGTGCCCTGGGAAGACCTCGCCCTGGGAAGTCTCAGCCACGCGGACCACGCCAGGCTCTCAGCCTGCTGGACCTGGGGAAACTGGAGCCAGAGGTCGCGACGAGCTGACCGCGCCGCTAGGGCCAGGCAAGGAGGCGTGGCCTGAGTGCTCGTGGTGGGGATCCGAGGGGCGAGGACAGCGTGCCAGGATGGGCGTGGCGCGTACGGTATCCGGAAGAGGCGGTGGCCTGAGGGGCGTCATGGGGGCGTGGCGTAGGAAAAAGCTCTGGGAAGGGGCGTGGTGGGCGGTGCCCCGGAGGGCCTGGTGTGGGAAAGTGGCTAAGAGGGCGTGGCGCGGGGCACTGGGAGGGAAGGGCTACAGATGACAAAGGCTGGGAGAGTGCCGACTGGTCAGGCGGGAGGCTGAGTCAGGGTGCACCTTGGGTCGGCTGCATGCAGGTGACCGGCGGGACAGGATGGCCAGGGCTGGGCAGCGCAGAGCCTGTTTCCCTCGGACCCTGCTGGGTGTCGTTGGCCAGCTAGCTAGCTCAGGACCATCACCTGGGCAGCAGGGACGAGGCTGCCAGCTGTGCGCGTCTTCCTGACTCGGGATCTGGTTGTGGAGCCCCGGCCACCCCGAGGGAGAATTCTATCCACAGAGAAAACGTATCTCTGCTGTGGGTGGGCTTCCTGCCATGCTCAAGGCCCTGGGCTCCCGCTCAGTACCACGAGAAAATAAAACACAACGTCAGAATGCAGGGAGGACAGGGCTGGCCATGCGGCCTCAGGATAAACCGTGCCACGTGGCCCACACCTGGCCAGGGGCCTTGAGTGTGACGGGCAGGCCAAAAGCCCCGGCCAGCCGCGGATTTTCCCTTAAGAAGGCACAGATCAGGGTCCACAGAGCCTGGACAACACATGTTCCTGGGGAGCCTGAGAGCTCTGCTTCCATCCACAGCGCCCCGAAGCTGGCCCCCCCCCAAGCTCCCTCCCTAGGGAGCTGCCTAAAGCTTCTACTCCTCCCTCTCCTGCTCGCCCAGGACTGCTTGGCTGGCTCTGCAAGGACAGGCACCCCACGAAGTTCTGGACACAGCAACGGGTTCCCACTTGTGCTGTGAGGAGACTGCGTGGCCTGCCGCGTACAGCTAGGATGCATCCTGGTCAGGCCAGCAGAGCCTGGTGTGGAGTCACTGGGGTCCCTGAGCACTGCTGTGGACTCAGGGACAGGTGGCCAGCCCAGCGACACCCCTGGGCCATGTGGCCAGGTGGGATCTCGGGGACCGGGCCAGCTTCCTCCCAGATGTCCTGCGGCTTTAGGATTTGAGGGCTGAGGCTTGGGCCTGCTGACCTCTGGCTGGCCCTGGCCATCACCCTCAAGCCCAAGGCTACGTGGCGTTTCCTAGCGCCCAGGGTGCCTAGCATGCCCTCACCCCCGCACCGCGTGTGTGTGTGTGTGTGTGTGGGCCTGAACACGCTCTGCTGCCCGCCGGATCCCAACACGTTTCCCAGGCAACGTCGCGTGCAGCCTGTCTGCCTGGCACTCCCGCACCCCGTAAATGCTGTCGTGCCTGCTCCATGCAGCCTGGCTTGGCACACACAGGGCGCAGGTGTGGCATGGGGAGCCTGCTGCCTACTGCGTCAGAAGGCCGATCTGGCGGAAGTGGCACAGCTCTTTCAGCCACTCTCAGTTAGCCAGCGGGCACTGCCGGGGCACCCCGCATGGATGCCATGTGGTTGTGCCACATGGAGGGGGTGGGGCAGCCAAGCACCACATGCATGCGCCCAGGCATGACCATGCCAGGCTTCCTGGGGACAGTCTTGACCCCATTTGCAGGGCAGCCCAATGGCACCCAACCCCCAAGAATAGAAGTAGGATGGAGGGACAGCAAGTATGCTCAGGCCACCCCAGAGGGCTCTGGGACAGGTGTCCAGGGACTGTCCAGCCTCCCACCTGGGCAGAGGCCAGTCTGGGGCCCCAGCTGGGACCTGGAGGAATCAGCGCTGGACAGGGAGTGAAGAGTCCAATCCCACCATGCAGAGGGTGTCAGCTGCCCAGACACCTGTTCCCAGGTAGGGGAGAGGAAGAGGGGTGCAGGAGAGGTAGCCCCTGGCCTGGCTGGTGGCACACTGTGTTTCTAGAGGCAGCCCCAGGGACAGACTTTCCCTCCAGTCCCAGATCAAATGGTGGACAACGTCCTAGAGGGAGGTGGTGACCAGCCGAGCCAGGCTGGGTGTGAGGGCCTCTGGCTTCGCACACCTGGGTGTATTCTGCTCCGCCCAGGCATACCTCCTCTGCAAGTAGTTTCATGAGTACAAACTCTGTGGCTCATAAAAAACTTGTTTCCAAATTGTCAGCCTCCGTCCCAACCAGAAACTATCTTCCAGTAATGCTGAATTTCCTGTCCCTGTCAAGATGGTTGGGGAAAAGTACGGTTCCATGCTGTAACCCCTCATGCTGATAACTCGGGTCTGCAGGGCAAGATAAGAGGTGACCAAGAGAGGTGACCGATGTTCCCCTTTTACTTCCTGAAGGTCGAGGAGAGGCTGTTCCTATGCTGGTCCCAGGGGGCCACCTCAGGCTGATGTCCTGCCTCTGCCCCAGCAGGGGTCTGTCCAACCCCATTCTCTAGGGAAGTTCCCAGGCTGTAGGTCTTAGGGCCTCCCGAATGGTCCCCTGAATCCCAGGCAGTGGGGGAAACCAAGAGGAGAGTTCAGGAGGACCCACTGCCTCAAGCTGCAGAGGCTGTGTGCTCGGGACCAAGGCCTGGCAGCCAAGGCAAAAGAGGTCCATTGGTTGCCAAAGGCAGGGGCGACTCCATCTCTCGTGACCCAAAGCCTGTCCCTCTGCAGCTGTGGGTGCTGGTCACCAGGCTCCACAAGGGGCCCACAGTGGCTAGGAGGGCCTCAGGCCATTGCCTGTTGTTACTCTGCTCCTCTGAGGCCAAACGGACAGGTGCAGGAGGGGGAGCTGGTTGTGGGGTGGAGGGCGGATGTGGAAGACCACAGAGGGATGCCCCACCTGTTCCTGCTGGACGCGTGTGCCTCTCCTCCTGTCAGGCCTCCTGGAGGTCCCCAAGACTCTCTACAGGAGCACAGTGACACATCGAGGAAAGGTCCCTAAGCTTGGGCCAGCCATACGGGCTGCTGGGTGCCTCCACAGGCAGGGAATGAGGGCTCCAGAGGCTGTCCTCGCTCCGCAGCTTGCCATCAGCGGTGGCCACTACCCAGGCCCTGCAAGTCCTGGCCTTGGTGGTCACCCCTGGAACATCTAGCTTGCAGTAAGCAGGAAGTGGGGGCCCAACCTCGCAGCACCAGGGCGTCTGGGCGTCTGCTGCCACCAAGCGGCGGCCCGCGGGACTGCTGGGGAGCGGAACTGGCCCAGGCACGGCCTCACCGCTCGCTTCTCAAGTGGGAAACCAAGATCTTTCGGTCGTGAAAGAGGTGGGGACGGTGGGGAGGTTCGGCGCCTGAGCTCCTCGTGAGGATATCCAGGGAGGGAAACTACGGCAGGGCCACGTGTCCCGCCCTTCCACGGACCGGGCAATCACGGGGAAGACCGGGGATCTTCCCTCGCGTGGACGGAGCAGACCGAGCCCAGGCGCCAGGAGCGGGGTCCGGCTCCGGGGGTGGAGCCCTGGTTCGGGGGCGGGGTCCGGTTCCGGGGCGGGGCCGAAGCCGGCCAGTGTCGCACTTCCGCGCGCGCAGGATGGAGAAGGCGGCTTCCAGGCCGCGCGGGAGGCTGAGCCGGCGGAGGGCGCCCTCGGGGGGCGGGTGAGGGGCGCGGCGTGTAGGGTGGGGGGCGGCTCGGCACGTGAGGGCCGTGGGGCGGAGGCGGAGCGCCGGGCTAGCTGTGGCCCCGTCCCCAGCTCGCTTCTCCCCTTGGTCCCCCTTGGCCTCGCACTGTGCATCCAACCCCTCTGAACCCCACTCTGAGCCCCCAAGGCCTCTCTCTATTCCCTCCGAGTGCCCCCTGTCCCCATCTGCCTTCTGGGCCTCCACCCCTGACCCATACTGTGGACCCCCTCTAGGCCTCCTACTGCACAAGGCCCCAAGGATCCTCCCGTGTCGTCCGGCGCTCCCAGCTGCGGTCCCCAGGCTCCCCCCAGCACGGGTGAGAGCGAGCTGTGGGGCGCGTTGATGCGTGCTGTGCACTCAGATCTGATCTTGGACAACGGGCCGCTGCCCCCGCTGCCCACCTTCCCCAGCCAGGTGTGTCTGCGTGGGACAGCAGGCTGGCGGCAGGTGCCCAGGCCGTGCCCCTGGCTCGGCCTCACAAGCCCCTATTCTGCAGGAAGTAGGGCCGGAGCTCCCTGCAGCCGCTGAGGTCTTCACTGTAGCGACCAAGACCTTTACCTGGACACCCTTTCCACCAGCCTGCGGGGGCCAAGGTCATGATAATAAGCCGCGTCCTTTGGGGTCCCCGGCCCGATCCTTGGAAGGACAGCATGTGACTGATTCCTGCGGGACTCCAAGCCCCCAGCAGCAGCTGACTAAGGAGGGGGCCCTGACCCTGCGGAGCTGCCCCCTGTGCCAGAAGGAGTTCACCCCAGAGTGAGTGCTGGCGCCTCAGTGACTGGCTTGGGAAGCTAAGGGGCTGCCTGCCACACACAAGCCGTGTGGCGCACACGGAAAGCGGGCTCATGTCACTGAGGGGTGCAGGACCCTTGCCTGGGAGTCCCAGCAGTCCAGGTAGCTGGGGGTGCAGCATCCCCCACCTGTCCCCAGCTGGAGCCAGCTGCCAGACCAGGTGCCGCTGCAACAGCCACAAGGCCTTTGTCCGTTTTCCTGGTGGGTTTCGGAATGGTCTTTTTTTTTTTTTCCGTCTTTCTGAGACAGGGTCTCACTATGCAGTTCATGCTGGCCTTGAGCTCACTTTTGTAGCCCAGGCTGGTCTTGAACACCCTTCAATCCTCCTGCCTCAACCTCCCAAGTGCTGGGATTACAGGCGTGCGCCACCATGCCCGGCTCGGAATGGTCTTTTTCAACTCCAGGTGCTCCTTAGTTTTTTGAGATGGGAATGGAACCCAAGTTTACTGAGAAATTGAGCCCCAGCTATCGAGTTTAGGTCCTGACTCCCACTCCGTCCATTTTTGGGGGGAGTTACTGGGGCTGACCCCCAGGCCTTCACCTTGAGCTACATCCATCATGGGTTTGGACTTTCCACCCTCCTGCCTCAGCCTCACAGAGTGCTGGGGTCACATAGGTCGGGTGTGCACCAGCACCCCAGCTTTGGCCTTCGTGAAGGGCTCACAACCGGTCAGTCGTGGACATGGTCTGGAGAGCATGGACACGTGACTTACGGAGTTGGCCAAGGTTCTGTCTGCAGGTTCCAGATGCTGCCTTGTCCCTGGTTTAGAAGCTGAAAGTGCAGGCTGGGTTCCAAAGTTAGCTGCTCAGGACAACAAAAAAGGAACTGAGCGCGGAGCACTCATGCCTGCTGTCAGTGCGCGGGTGACAGGCTGCGTGGGTGTGGCAGCATCCACAGCTGCGTGTGGTGCCCCGTGCTCCTCATGGTGGCCCTGCTGGGACACATGCACTCAGCTTCCACAGGACCTCCCAGGAGTGGCAGGGCCTCACTGGACAGCCCTGGTGCAGCAGGGGAAACAGGACATTCGGAGCATTGCGGCCCCCGACCCCCACACCAGCCCTCCCGGCCAGAGCTTCTGTCTTGTGCTGTGTGCGTTTCTGGAGTTTAAAGAAAAACGCCAGGGGCCGGGGAGATGGCTGCGTGGCCTAAGTGCCTGCCTGGCAAGTGCAAGGTCGTGAGTTCAAACCCAGGTCCGGCAAAAAAGAAAAGAAAAGAAAAACTTTGGTAGATAGGCGGGTTTTGTTAGCAGGTGCACGCAAGTGCCTCCACTTGTCAGCAAGGAGGCCCCGTCTTAGCATGTCAGGTGCTTTAGGCGGGTCCTTGAGCCTAATGGGAAGGGGAGGGGACCTGCAGGGCCTCGGGTTCCGCCAGTGTGGCCATGGCATGGAATGCAGGGGCGAGGCTGTGGCCCATGTGCTCAGGGCACTGTGTAGGTTCAGGGCCCATGGTGGCCTTGGCATGACACTGGGCACCAGCCTATACAGCGGGCTTGGTCATGCCTGGAGGCAGCTGGAGCCAGTGTGAAGTGCAGCGATGGGGCTGAACAGGCATTTATTTATTTGTTTGTTTTTGCAGTAGTGGGGATTGCGTGCAGGGCCTTACACTGAGCTATGTCCCCAGCACTTCTCTGCTTGTTTATTGGGAGGCAGAGTCTTCACTGCCCACTTGCACAGGCTGGGCTGGAACTTTCCACCCTCCT
Organism: Capromys pilorides; assembly: GCA_004027915.1. Lineage (NCBI taxonomy): Eukaryota > Metazoa > Chordata > Mammalia > Rodentia > Capromyidae > Capromys > Capromys pilorides. Next base: position 6,483 of record PVKN010020740.1, read on the forward strand.
GCTTCAGGCTCAGTGATGGGATCGCAGGCGCACTCCACCCAGTGGGCTTTCCCTGCAGGCCAGGTTCTGGAAGAAGGTCTGAGGGTCACCAGCCTAGGGACACCACCTGGACTCCCTGGCAGGATGGCCCAGGGCCCCCGCTGCCCTGCAAAGACACATGGAGGTGGGGCTGCCCAGGGGTGGGTACATTCCCCCCCCACAGAGGTCCCTAACTTGCAGCTGGTGTCTGGGGGTGCCACCTGTGCCTCCCAAGGGTGGCAGAGAGCATACTGAGGTCCCTGGCTGGGAGGGAGGGAGGAGGATCGTTTGGGGTCCCTGGTCTGGACTTGGGCTGGGAGGCGCCTCCCTGCTGACCCTTGGCCCCAGCTGTACAGCTGGCGGGCAGCCGGTGCTGGGCGTCTGCATGGAGAGAGGTCTCCGCTGGCTGGCGGCCACAGGGTCCTCAGGACGCACGGCATCTCACCAAGCATTGACACTGCATGGCATGCATGGACCAGGCCAGCTGCCTGCTGGGAGCCCTGGGGCCAACCTGGTGGGAACCGCAGGGTCGGCTCTGCTCCCACCCTCTGGCTGTGGCCCAGGGCAGGGACTCCAGGCCAGGGTAGCCACACATGGGCTATGGAGGCACAGGGAGGGACTCAGCAGAGTCCAGGGAGTGGAGCTGGGTGGAGGCTGTGGGGCCGGTACAGCCCAGTGGCAGGGGCTGTGACCCCAGCGGGACCCTGACCACCCTTGGGAGGCCTAGGAGGCACGTGGTCACCAGCTACGAGGGTGCTGGGCTACTGCCAGCCTCAGGCTTGGGCTTCTCCTGAGCCCCGCACTATCTTCCCAAGCTCATGAGAAGCCCTGAGCCCCGCAGAGCAGATCCTGAGTGGGGTGTGGTCCTTTTTGTCGAGGAGAGCAGCCCCCATGCAGGGTCCTTGTCCAGGAGAAGGGCTGCCTGCTGCCTCCTGATGTAATACCTGACAGGCAGTGCCCACCCACCTGCATACCCAGCTTGTCCTGGCCAGGAGTCTTGGCCTGCAGCTGCCCTTTGGGGTGGAGCCCAGTGTCACTCCCCAGAGCAGGGGACACCAGTCCCTGGCCACGCCAGGGCAGCTGCTCACCAAGTGATGTGTCCTACTTTCCCGCAGGCTGGCCCAGCTGGATGTGGACAGCCACCTCGCACAGTGCCTGGCTGAGAGCACGGAAGACATGGAATGGTAGCTGCTGGGGGACAGCGTGGGGACCCAGGGCTCTGTCCAACCCTTGTCCCCAGGCCTGCCCATTAAATTGGGCTCTTACCAATGAGACCAGGGTGTTGGGTTTTTAATTTCTGGCATAGGTGTCAGGGTGAAGAACAGAAACGGTGCCCCGCACACTCCTCACTCCGCGGGGGCAGCAGAGCCCTGTCACTGTCAGCAGTGGCCTCGTTATCCAGGCTGGCCCTTGGTGCGTAAAGCTGTTCCCGGCGAACTCACGTGGTGGTCTTGGGTAACCCTGGGGTTGAACCCAGGGCCTTTGCAGTGAGCCACATTCCCAGAAAGATGTTTTGTCTGGAGACAGGATCTTGCTGCGTCACTAAGGTGTCCAGGCTAGACTCGAACTTGAGGCCTCCTGCCTTGGGCCCCAGGGATGCTGTGCACTGCTGTGCCCTGCTCTGGCTCCTCCTTAATCCAGAGATCTCAGGAGGGGCCGGCCCCGGTGCTCGGTTACGCCTGTGGTGATGGAAACAGGGTGGCTTGTGCCGTCTTCTTCCTGCTGTCCACCATAGCTGGCAGTGGCTCAGCCCAGCTCCGTAGCTGTGGCAGCACTGGGCCGGCCTGGGAGGGAGCAGGCACGGTGTAAAGGCTCAGGATCCCTGATAACTTTTTTTTTTGCAGGACCAGGGTTCGAACTCACCATCTTTCACTTGCCAGGTAGGCACTTGTGCCACAGAGCTGGGGACTGAGTGCCCACTCCTGTGAAGAGCCTGTCACCCCAGAGTGCTAGGCATATGTCTGGTGAAGGCACTATAGGCAGGGTTCACCTCCAGGGGGTCAGGCAGAACCAAGAGGATGCAGGGGTTCCCACCCACCCCTCACCCTAAGCCCTCCAGAGACACCCGAAGTCACCCTCTCCCTGGTTTTCTGGAATTCCTTAAATCAAGTCAAAATAACACCAGAAACTAGCCATCCCGGCCACACGTGTGGGACCCCCTTAACTCCACACCCTCCTGAAAGAGGCCAAATGGGGTGCAGGAGGAAGCTGGACCACAGGGTTTCTGGCGTGGTGGGATCTGCCGGTGCGGCAGTGTGCACAGCCACGGAGCCAGGGCACACCTGAGTCACGCGTGACAGGGTGCCGCACCTCCGCCAGTGGTGGCCGTGGGGGTGATAGCTGAGGGTGTTGGTGGGCACTACAGGGGACCTGGCCCTCCAAGCTGCTGGTAAATCTGGCCTAAAAACTGAAGTCTGGCAAATGGCTTTAAAATCCGCTGCTTCCCTGAAACACCTACTTTTAACAAAAATAGTAACAACTTCAGTGTTTTTGTTAAAGTCTTTAATAGATATGCAAGAGTAGGAAGGACCTCAGCGTGGAGGGTGACAACATCATCCACAGCGGGAAACCGGCTGGCCATGGGCTCCGCTCACGCCCACAGACAGCCATGGGCACCACTTTACAGGCACGGGGGCACCGACATCAGGAGCCATGTCTGCAGCCACACACGGCCACGCCGGAGCCACTGCAAGCTTAGCGCTTTTCCCAAGCACACGCCAATATATCTTCCCTTTCTTTAATTTATAAAACAATTTGCTACGTATAAAAATCTCTCCTTCGGACGGGCACATGATATTCACACGTTTGTACAGCCCAAGTGGCAACCACAAGCTATTTGGCAACGCGGCAGTATTTAAATAAAAGCCTCCAACCCTGAGGAACCCAGGGCCGCGGCAGCAGAGCCACGGTGAGGGCTCCTGGGGTCTCTGCTGCAGCTGGACAGCAGTGACCACCTGGGGGGCCCCGCGCTGGCCGTGGGGCTCTGCTCTGCACCTCCCAACTTCAGCCTCTGGTAGGGTTCTGGCTGAGATGTGTCCATGAGCAGAAGGTAGAGAGGCACCCAGGGGTGGGGCGCCCCGACCCGTGCCGCTGCCACGCAGCCCAGGCGGGTCCAGCACGCAGCTCCTTGTCCCAGCACCTTGGGCCCAGTGTGTGCAGCCCAGCTGCAAGGAGGCGAGACCTGAGTGTGGGGCGGAGGGCCGGCCGGGGTGGCAGCGAGTGGCGGGCGGGGCCAGCGTCACCTCTTTACGTCCCTAACTTCATCCTCTGCAGCCCACCAGACCTGGCATGTGAGCCCGGCCACCTGGCCGGGAAGGGTTCGGCTGAGTCCTCCCGGAGGGCTAGGGTGGGGGCTGCACTCCATGGGGACACGGTGGTCACGGGTGTTCTGGGCATATGGTCAACTTTAAGGCTAGGGTCCGTCACACACATATTGTTTTAAATTTCCTAATTCTGAGAACTGTATTACGGATAAAAATATTTTCCAAAAATTTAATACAGAGCACAAGACACCCTGGAGGCACCAGTCCGTGTTCTCGGAAATACACCTGTGCACAATTAGTTCTCAATGTTATTTTCCTTTTGTTTTGCTTTTTGGTCTACTGATGCTTTGGTGGCACGTTCTAGAATCTGTGATCCAGTGGTTCTCGTCGCAGTCCACAGAGCTGGCGGGCGGCGCCCAGCCTGGGGTGGCTTCAGCCACGTGGTCTCAACTCTGCATGGCTGTGTGCGCTAAGGACGGTGATGAGAACTTACCGGGACAGGAGATGTTCCGAATCTGAAAAGCCCTCTTCTTGGCGTGTCCCCGTAGGCACTTGGACTCCTGTGCCCGCCCCCCGCCCCGCCCCCCACTGCAGGCTCAGCTCTCCTCAGTGCGGCTGCACCCGGGACTTGACAGGTGCCACTCAGAAAAAAGGCATCAGAGGGAAGCTGCGACACCACCGGCACATTTTATTCCTCGGGACATTACACGCTCACTTCCCTGGAGGAGCGGTCAGCGCACTGAGTTCTGCTTCTGCCAAAAAGCGCACCTCCTGCGGCGCGACAGTCTCCCCCAGGTGCAGGGCCACCACGGCCCTGGCGTGGCACGGGCACAAGAAGCCATTTGTTCCTCCAGCGGAGCTGGCCTCCAAGGGCACAGGCGCGAGAGGCTGCTCTGTCCTGCGTGTCAGCGGCCACGTCCCTCCCTGGCTGCACGGAGCCTCGTGCCCGGCCTCGCATGCATATGCTGTGGTTAAGGATAAAGTTACAGGGTCATTCACGGGTGTGTCCACAACGAGACCCACACGACCTCACACGGACTCCTCGGTGGACAGCAGAAGCGGGTTGATGTACTCGAAGCCCTCGAACTCCGACTGGTCGATCCTCTTTATGACGTCCCTGGAAGCAGAGGGGACAGTGGTGGCTGTGTGCACACACTGGTGGGGGCCCCCCTGCACATGCTGGCGAGCTCCCTCGACCTGATGTCCGGATGGCCCCACCCCCAGGGCCCACTCACTCGTCATCTGGGGTCAGCTGCACGGGCTCGCTGGTGAACTGCGTGTCGAAGTTGTCCAGGCCGTAGTCATCTGTGATCTGCGGCTGGAAGGGAGGCAGGGCCTGCTTCTTCTCCAGCTGGGGAAACCGAGGCAGCAGAGCTGTCAGAGTGGGCCGGGTGCAGCTGTCAGCACCTCAAGAACCGCACACAGAGCGGCGAGTGACAGCTTCCCGGAGCCTTCTAGCAGGGACACCTGTGCCAGGGGACTGCTATGCGGTCAGTGCAGGCTGCACCCGGGACACAGCTGGAGGCCACTGAGCACCCACAGGGACCCTGCCAGCTGCAGAATCCGCAGCCCAGATTGGTGGGGGCGTTTCCTTCTTAGTGACTCAGAACCCAGGTGTGAAGGTGCTGCGGAGGCCCTCCTGCCTGCAGACCTGGAAGGACAGGCAGGCCACCCGGGAGGTCGGGGCCCGGCATGGGTGCCCAAACACCTGCGCGAGGCCATGGGGACCCCACCCAGGTGGGTGCTGCCTCTGCCTCTCCTGCCCTCCCAACCTAGGACCGGGGCTCGGGGGAGCCCTGGGCGGCTGTGAATGAGACCCACAGTGTACTCCTCCATGGGCCACTGGCCCTTCCCTTCTTTGGTTTGAGATGAGGTCTTGCTATCAGCCCAGGCTGACCTCGCTTAGCTCCATGATATTCCTGCCTCAGCCTCCCAAGCGCTGGGATTACAAACACGTGCCACAGTGCCCAGCCCTCTGCTGTGGTGGCAGGAGCCGCCAGACACGCCCTTGCTGTCACATGTACAGCACGCGCTCCTCTCTCCCCCTCACGATCCATGCTGGAGCTGAGCCTGCTGGCACCCGTGGACCTGCTCCGCACCCTGTGACTGGCCACGCAGGTCTGGAGTGGGACAATGCACAGGGCGGCTCCCTTGCACAAGCCCAGGATGCTGACCACAAGGGTCACCTTGTGACCCTTGGCAGGGTGGCTCTCCCTGCTCAGGCATGGCAGCGTCCACACGAGGGGCAAAAACCATACTGGGGGGAAAATGTGGTGCTTGGGAACTCATTCAGAGACCTGCGTCCTCCTGAGGAGGGCGACACAGAAAACCGTGACACCGTGGAAAAGGCAGCTCCCGTGAGTGCACGCAGGACACTGTCAGAGGCAGCCACCTCAGAGGGTTACCTCCACGTACACCTCGGGCCCAGGCTGGGCTGGGGGACACAGGACCCCCTTCCTTCACGAAGGACTCGTTTTATATATCAGTACATTTTCTGGTAAAAAGCAATGGAAGCATTTATTTCTTTTTCCCTCCATCTTGGTTGCTTTAAAAGACTGACATAGGAGCTGGAGCAGAGCGCGTGGCAGCAGGGCCGAGTCCCCCGCCATCTGCAGAGTGTCACAGCCTGAGTCCGCTCTGGGGCACCTGTGCTGCCTCTGCCCACTGGGCCTGGCCGCTGAGTGCTGTCTGTGGAGCCTGACCTGCGTCACGAGGATGGAGACAGGCGGACAGGTGGGGGATGGGGGGGTGGGCAGCGGCACCGTGTGTGCTGAGGGCCCATCCCGCCCAGCCAACCAGAGATCTCGGGCCTGAGGGAGGGGCGCCCGCTTCCCCACACCAGCTCCTCCTATCCCTGCGGCACCCGCTCTGGGCCAGCCTGGGTTTCCCACAGTGGCCCCCTCTGCCGCACGGCACCCATATAGTCTACAGCTGGTTACAGGCCACTGTCCCTAGGAACCCAACCCATGGGAGACAGGCCAGAGGCCCAGAAGCACTGCACAGAGCAGAGACCCGGGTGTCTGTCCTCGTGGAACGCCGGGACCCACACCACGCAGGGACGCTGAGGTCAGTGTGGGGACGAGGTGGGGGTCTGGGTGTAGGTGCCCCACCCCCTCAGACCCCTCTGTCCCTGGCTGCCCATTCCCCACCTCCTTCCTCAGCCACCGAGACCCAGGCACCGGGCCCTTGAGGACATTCCCACAGTTGTGTCCTCCTGGGGAAAGGAGACATCCAGTCAGCAGATGTCCACGACACAACAGGTGCCACAAGGCCTTGATACCAACCGTGGCACTAAGAGGGGGCCACCCGGCCTGGGCAGGGTGGCGTGGGAGGCAGCTGAGCCTGTGAGCGGGCCTGGGTCTCCCTGGTGGGGATGGTAATGGCTGCCTGGCTACGCTGCTCACCACGCCCCACGGACCACAGAGACCACCCGGCCTTGGCCCAGGTCTCAGGAGCCTGGGACCTGGGGGACGCAGCCCTTCACACCTGAAGGTGGGGTACAAGTGTGGCAGCTGAAGTCAGGGAGGCTGGATCACAGGCTCGGCCACTACAGAGCAGCAGAGTACCAGAGTTCTACGCTCTGAGGAGAGAGCCTGGGCTGCGTGGCACGGGGCCAGGGTCTGGCCCACGCAGGAGGGCCGAGGCCAGCTGCCCTTCCCAGCCCCCGAGGCCTGCAGTGTGGAAGGAGTCCTGGAGCGGATGCTGCCCGCAGACCTCCACGGGGAGCAGTGCTGCTGCGAGCGGGGTGCTCACTGTGCGGGGTACCGGCCCGGCATGGACTCAGCTTCTTGTTTTACAGGCTGTGCCCCAGCAACCTTGGTTTCTAACACCCGGGTCAAACTCGAACTCCCCATTCCTGCCCTGCGCTGACCAACCTCTGCCCAGGCTGCAAGGCCCCTGCACTGGCCCTGGGGGTCCCCCCGGCTTACCAGGTCCCAGTCTATGCTGCGGAAGAAGGCATGCGACTTGATGTCCGAGAAGCCAGTCTGGGGCCGGCAGCCGAGCCGCTCTTTGGGGTCCTGGAGATCAGAGGCCCAGATTCAGCCCGGCCCGGCTCTGCCCTCCTACAGCGGGCCCTCTCTGCTGTGAGCCTGCGCACCCCACCCTGTTACTTTGTTGCATAGGAATGGACGCCCAGAGAGCGCAGTACCAGGCAGAAACCCCACCCTGGCGCGCGCGGCCAGCGTGGCGAGGGTACCTTGTTCAGAAATCCTTTCAAGACATGCGAGGCTTTGACTGACAGGAAGCGGGGGATGCGGATGGGCTTTTCCAGGATCACTGTGGGCGAGGAGGAGAGGACGGCTCGCACGCGGCTCTCCACGCCCACGGCCAGCGCGGCTCCCACCCCCACCCCCACCCCCGGGCTTGTTTCTGGTGCTCGGGATGGTTGGACCCAGGGCCTTGGCCCTGCCCTGGATCCTTCTCTCACTTTCTGAGTCTCACTAAACCACTGAATTGCCCAGGCTGAAATCCAACTTGTGATCTTCCTGCCTCAACCACCGGGCCTGACTCTACTGCAGACAACTGCGCTTTGACAGGGCAGGCATCCAGTGCTGGGCCCTGCCGAGAGCCGGGGGGTGTCACACAGTCCTGGGCGTGGCAGGAGGGCACAGGGGATCGTGCTGCGCAGGTCACCCAGGGTATGAGCTGCGGCGTCCACGGCCACCCCCACCCGCCTGGTGGGCCCCCAGGAAGGGGCTGCGCTGCCGCAGCCACGCACCTTGGAACAGGTAGTCCTCCGTGTTCATGTCCGGGTTGTCGGTGATGATGTCGAAGGGTGAGCGCCCGGCCATCATCTCGAACATGAGGACGCCCAGTGCCCACCAGTCCACGCTGAACCCTGGGCACAGCAGGTGCTGTCAGGCGGGCGGCGGGCACTGCCGGCCCCATCTGGCCACAGGGAGCATGCATGCCGGCCCACGCGCAGTGTCGGTGTCCAGCCCTCGCGGGGCGTCCCTGGTGGTCAACTGGCCCTCCAGCAGTGTCACGGACCCCACGCACGCAAACCCCACTGCAGCTCCTTTGCTGGCCTGTGCTCCGCAAAGCTGCCTCTCAGGCAGCCCAACGCTGTCCTGTTTCCTAAGGCTCACTCTGTCGGGGACACTGGCACGGCCTGCGGGGCTTCCCTGGCCTCGGATCTGCTGATCCGCCTTTGTTGGGTGCCCACAGGGCTTCCCGAGAGCCCTGTCACCTCCACGGCAGGAACCTGATGCTCGCAAGCCTGTCCCATTCTGCATTATGACAAGGAAAGAGTGTGAAATGCACGCAGGGCCACTTCAGACACGCTTCCCTGGGAACAGGAGGTGCGCGTGTGTGCCACAGCACACAAACACGGCTGGTGGAGGCACATGCAAGCTGTCAGGTCCAGACAGAGGCCCTCGAGACGCCTGCGTCACCTGCTGGGGTGTGCTGAGTGGGTCCTGTCTGCTCTATGCCCCCCACTTAGAGCTCCATACCGAGGAACCTCCAGGGGACACAGGAGTTTGCATGGGTGTGGATGAGGGCGGTGACATCAGCTGAACACGGCAGGGCAGTGCAGGCACTCATGGGGGCGTGGCGTGGCCAGTGACACCTCTCCCCTTGGCCGTGCTTCGGGCCCGGAGGGTGATGGCCCCCGATGGCATCACCAGGGTGGGAGGACGACCCTGCCCACGACACCCTCTAACTCACCATACTCCTCTCCCCGCAGGATCTCAGGGGCGATGTAATTTGGTGTTCCACAGAAAGTGCTTGTCGTGTCACCAGGACCCAGGCCTTCCTGTGGGGACAGTTAACGGGGTCACCAAGGCAGGCGGGGGTGGGGAGGTGGGTGGGTGGGCGGCGGGCCCCACCTTGCACATGCCATAGTCGGTTAGCTTGATGTGCCCGTCGGCATCCAGCAGCACATTGTCCAACTTCAGGTCCCGGTAGATAATGCCTCGCTCGTGCAGGAAGTTGAGTGCGATGCAGATCTCGGCAGCGTAGAACCTGCGGTGGGGACAGCTGGGGTCAGCGGAGGGCAGCTCTGGGTCGCCAGGACCAGGCCCCGTCTCCCTCTGTGTCCACGCCACTGTCCTTGCCCC
>PVKN010020741.1:0-15812 GCA_004027915.1 Capromys pilorides
AGAATGCTATTATTGCCTCATGCTGCGAATGTGATAAACATGTCATATTCACTACTTTTATTTAAAAATGATAATGGTTGGAAATACTTACCAAATGACTGGGAAACATAATAATTAATAGTATGGAGTACCTCTTTTGTTGGAGGTGTTTTCTAAGGTTCATAGGAGGAAACTGACAATGCTTATTTAAAAACATTGCACTCTTCTACTGGATTGTTTTAAAAAATATCGCATCTCTCCCTTGTGTAATGAGCATGCAACAAATGTCTTTTTTCCTGGAACACTCACAGAAACCCTGAATTAGCTTGCCAGTTATGGTCATGTCACTAGTGCTGGTGGATTTTCATAAACATTTTTAAATGATCATAATAAAACTAATAGGACCTGTCTGCTTGTTTGCACAGAACATGCTACAGGAGACCAGGGAGTGACCCTCTGTCCCATTTTGATGCCTAAATTCATACATGTAAGTTCTCCTATGTTTTGACAAAGTAAAATGAAGCTTATACACTGTGAGAATAATTATAATGGTGTACTTCTAGAGGGAGATCTCTGAATTCAACTAAAAATCATTAAAAGGGAGCAAAACAGTGAGAAGCAACAAGGAAGAGCTCCCAAACTAGAAGTCTGGTTGAATTAGAATTCATAATCAAGATCCTGAGTTAATTACAGAATCAGGGTTATTTTCCCTAATTGTAGGGTAATTAGGAGCACTGTGGACCTGACTGGCTCTCTTGCTTAAACCCCAGACCCTACTTTGAAAGAGTCCACTTGCCTTCCACCCAAATTCCCAATCTAGGAACCACTGACAGTGCTCTAATCCTATGTAATTGCATTAGTCTCAATAGCAGATTAGCGCTAAGTGCCCCCACAGAAAAGGAGCTGTCAACCCTGCCATTGTTTTGCATTTAATGTGATTCTCCTGCAGCAAAGAAGGCAGCCAGATCCCTCCTTCTCACATTACAGACCAGAGTTTCTAACCCAATTAAGGAAAAGGGATTTACAGTCCTCAGGATTACAGATTCTGTTTATATTATCCTATATTTCTTTTCATAATACCCTCCATTTTCTGTCTTCCAACAGCAAACTCTGTCTCCAGAAAGCTGCTGTTCACTTGCCTGTACTTTTACTTCTCTGGATTCGCTATTAGAATGCAGTTACCAAGCTGACTAATTTTTGCTGATTATTTTAATTATGTTTCAGAATCCTCATGTTTGCTGTTTGGAGAACCAAAAAAAGAAAATCTGGGGCTCTGCCCAAGCCTGATATTTAAACTGACCTTGATAAAGCAGTGCATTTCTACACAAGCAATCATTTCAATTAATTGAATAAAAACATCCTGTGGGATGTTTATCAGAGAAATAAAGCTTGGCTCTCACAAGGCAAATTGGTCAACATTGGTCAGTGTCCTGATATTGCAGCAAAAGGTGGCAGGTAGTTTTTGTTTTTGTTTTTAAGAATTACATCTAATGTGGGAGATGAAATGAGGTTTCATTGATGTAGGGAACAAATGGAAAGATTCTGCTTGAGAAAGAGCTCAGAATCATTTAAAACAAACTTTGCTCCAATGGGTGTGTGTGTGTGTGTGTGTGTGTGTGTGTGTGTGTGTAACTCCTGTCACAAAAAGTCCATCTGATTTTCTCCCACCCAAATATATATATAATTTTTCTCTTGGCTGGCACTGCAACAATGAAAATCTCACTCAATGGATTTCTATTAGAACCAAATGGATTTGGAGAAGCATTTTTACTCTTAATGGAGCTTTTCTATTGAATTCCATTTTTCAGAATTTTATTTTAGTTTCAGTTGAATATTTAAACAGGTTTAAATTTTAAATATCTGTGCTGAACAAGGCCCAATATATATATTTTAAATTACTGTAATACTTCACTGGGTTTCATTTTTAACCCAATACAATATGCATAATCCATTATGTTAGCATTACATGAGTTGGGGATCCTCAGACACTGGGCTAACGGACCCTTTTACATGTTTAAGTCACACCATTGTAATGGACCGTCTTATCAAATTGTTTTTATAGCAGCTTTGTTACTAACAAAACATAAAGGGAGTTCTAAAATTCAACCCAGGGCTCATTATTATAGAAATACCCATTTTTATTAATGAAACTTTTATTTAACATTGTCCTTAGACTAGATTTTCCTATTCCAGTCTTTTCACATCATCAGGAAGAAAAAAAATTGGGTCTCTCTGAGGAGTAGCACCTTTCTATGTCTACTGGCTGTATAGGCTCTAGTTGTTGTGCAGTTTTCTAATACCGCTTTGGCCATTTGAAACTGAAATATATTTGAGTATTCCAGTCACATTGAGAGAAAATAAAGACACACAAGTAATAACCAGTTCTTAGGGGGCCTATATTACACAATGCACTGCAAACAGTTTTAAATGATGCTCAGTATGGTGGGTAAACATTCTGAATGGATAGAGGTTGCCTGAGTCTGGATCTTACCTCTGATTTTGGGCAAGTCATTTCACCTCCAGCTGTAGTCTCCTCATCTTTCAAATGAAGATAACAAGTGTCACTATCTTGCTGAAGTATTCATATTAAATTAGGTAATCTGCATAATTCAGAGAAAGAGTTCAATGGCCTTTATGGTAGAAGGAGAACCTTCTGGAAATAGAACACAAGTCATGGGATAATGCACAGTCAGTAATAGTTTGAGCTGAAGGCTAGGCAGTAAACTTGAAGGAGGAGATAGGATTTCAATAAGCAGAGACAAGGGGACCTTTTGCCCTCCAGTGTGGGGACAAGCACTGGCAATGGCTCCCATCAACATGAAAATGATTCCACTGAGAAATTGTAGAGCAGCCCTTCAATCAGCCCAGGAAGATTGAAACGGGCATTAAGGAGGAGGAGGGCAGCAGAGAAACAGCTGGGACTTTTCCTCCTTCACAGTATTTAACATGAAGACTCAGTGTACATTAGCAGTGCTTTATGGAAATACTCCCTGCTTCATCTATGCAACACAAAAAGCCCTTGCAATGCATTTGCTAGGCTTATAAGGTTCTGTAGCTATAGCAAATTGGAGAAATTTATGTTTACCCTGAAAGCTTGTACCATACTCTCCTTGTAGCTGTCATTGCCTTGGTACATGTCTGCCAGCATGCCCGGACCAAAATCCCCACATGATAACCTTTAGCTTGCTGCTCGGAGGCAAAATTGATCCAAGGTAAAGCTAAGTGAGAGGGCAGAACAGAGGAGAGGCATAGAAATCCAGGCATAGACACCATCTCTATCTGTGGACTTTTAGCACATTCTGGACATAGGTGGGAGATAGGAGTCATGCCAAAGAGCATCAATTTCTCAAGTCCTTCCTATACTGATGCTTTTAGAGGGTTTCTGGTCAATGTAAGAGAAAATATATTTCTGGATTTAAAAAAGGCTGATCACATTGGGAAAGTTTTAAAAAGCTGAAGTAAGTGTATTTCTGAGATGTGCAGAGTACACTAGACCTATGTGAACTCAGCATAACTGTGGTGTTAGGCAGTCACTGCCACAATCCTATTCTTTTTCTCTCTGCCAATCATCCCTGTCCACTGCCTACTTTCTCTCCCATGGAAAAGTTTCAATGTTTAATACCCCAGAGAGCCCAAGAATTCTCTGCTTTTTAATGTACTTCCTTATATTTGTTGCAGGTTTTTAACTGGCTGCAAGGACAGTGAGAGACATTTTGATGTATGTAAATTATGCCCATAGTTTGAGCCTAATCATTATTATAAAATTTATAGAGGATAAAACATGGGCAGCCATAAAAATAGAATTTTTCCTTTGATCATGGCAAAGTTATGGGTTCCCTCAGTGATTTATCTTTTATGGGTCTTAAAGATCACTGTCAATGTGAAGACTTAACAGGCTTACTTCTTGTGTTCAAATCACTTCAAACAATAGAGTATGTATAAACAAAAGCCAGCTGGGATAGTAATGCTAGGAACAAACCTATTTGCTGAGTGGTTTCAGACCCTATTTCAGCAGCACAATGGGAACAGCATAACAGAGGCTACTGTTAGTAATCTATTGGTAGAGCATCCTACCCACTTCACCTGGTGATCCAAGACCTCAGCCAGAGATAAACTTAGTGGCAGCTCCCCTGCCTACAAGGCAGAACCGTCTGATTTCCTCCAGCTTCCTCTTTTTTATGTATTTTGTGCAGGATCTCATTATGAAGATCAGACTTGTAGTGATCCTCTTATTTTCAGCCTCCCTGGCACTGGGATTACAGGCATGTGCCATCATGCCTGAGCTCAGTGGCTGGCTCAGTGAATCTGAGGGTGGGGCCAGCATGGCCTGTGGTGCTGAGTATTGAATCCCAGTCACTGTACTTGTATAAGCAGGAGTTTAGTCTGCCAGGAGCTATCTTTCCAGCTCTCTCCCAGCTTCTTTAAAAGGAACCACTTTGATATTTGTACAGATCTTCAAAGTGACCCAGATTCTAATCCCTAGTACATACTGCTGCCCTTGTCCAACTCTTCAATCCTCCTTTCCCAACTGGGTCTGCACTTGGAGGACCACTCTCTTGACTTATTATGTCAACCTTGTTCAGAATCTGTAAGCGATAAATCTTTGACTTTGCGATGTATTGTGGTGCTGCGTTGAACTTTTGCTAAGGTTTCCCCTGGATTCCAAGAAAGATACAAGGTCAGATTTTTGATGCCAAAGTTATAGTCAGACCAACATAAACAGGACGTGGGTCAGATAAAGGTGACAAGTGTTTGCCAATACAAGCAAGTTTCCTGCAAGAGAAATCATTGGTCACAGGTAGGAAATCTAGGCAGTAGGCCATCTTCTAGGTAAAAGAATTTGTCTGTGAAAGGCACATTGAATTCATCCACATCCAGTTCTATTGAGCTACGCATCAAGGCAGAACTGTAAGCTGCTCTTGGTACTAGAGCTGCAATTAGTCTAGGTCTTCTTAGAACAAACCAGAATAATATACGTTTATCTAAAATCAGAGAGAGGGTAGCCAAATAGCTCAGTGTATTAAAGCTATTTAATCAAGTGCAGGGAATAGAGGTTTGATCCCCAGGGGTTGCTGTGCCGGCCCCGCCCCTAGGACGCACTGAGACAGCAATTGAGACTGGGTGTAGTGGCACACACCTGTAATCCCAGCTCTTGGGAGGCTGTAAACAGGTGGATCACTGAGTCAGATCTAGTAGTGAGACCTTGAACACCCTGTAGACCCTTCTCTGTAGACCCTTCTCTAAAATAAAAAAAAAAAAAAAAAAAAAGAAAGAAAGAAAAGAAAAGAAAAGCAGGGAGTCATGTGTAGCTTGATAGACAGCCTTTGTAGTTCACAAGGCTTCTTTGAACCTCAGTTTCTTTGACCATCTATTGAGGAGGTTTAAAATACGGCCAAGGTCAATTCTGGCTTTACCATCCCATGAAGAACTATAACATATTTTCTGTTATTTTGATGTGTATATGAAGAAATGAAATCTACCACTTAGAAATCACAAAATAGCATAGAATCATGAAGCAGACAATGGAGGAAAGAAACAGCAACCTCACTGAGGAAAATATAAAAAATAATCATCCTGAGTTAATAAATAGCCATGAGACTGAGCAAGTTACCTGATCCCTTAGAACTGCAATCTCATCTATTATATTGGGTTACTAATACCCACTGCACCTACAGCTATCCCCAGGAAGTGAGATGCAAGTGATGGATGCTTTGCAAAAGACCACTGTGCAATAAAGGTTGTGCTGTCACAATTATTATTTATCTGAATGTTGTCACAAGAATAGGCATGTTTCAGTGGTTAGTAGGATAAGTATAGCATCTAGCTCAATGCTAAGCACATCATGTGTCTTTAACAATTATTTAATCAAATAACACTACGTATAGAGGATGTTTATGTCACTAAATCCTCAAGCATCACAAAGAATCAAAGGTCAAAGTCAGAGGAAGATAGGCAGCCATGGTCTAGTACCATAAGAAAACCATGGTTGTGCTTCTGACCTATAATCTGGAGACCCAGGGCTCTATGTTCCAGTGAGCCAGGGAAGCCCACACAAACCCCTGGAAAGTCACATTTATATCAGCATGTAGAAGATTCTGAGCAGACCTGCACTCAGTTAGCAAATAAATATTTTCTTCTATGCCCAAATTTATTTGTGCCTTGCAATTCTTTTGCTAATATATACTAACAGTTCTGGAAAGGATGAACTAAAAGACTTGAAGACAGCTTTACTTTTTTACTTACTTCGGGACTTCAGGTCAGTTATTTAATTTATATGCTGCTGAAATCTTACTTGAGTAAATTTACTGTGGTCATAGGACCACTATAAGGATTAAATTAGGTCATTTGGTTCTTTTCCAGTCATTGTTGCAGATGGCCCCTGGAAACCTGCTAACAGGCCACCCAGAAGCCCTACTTTTTTCAAAATTTGAGTCATTAATACATGCATGTTTTTGTTTATTTCTCATTTATTTTTTATGACCAGGTGGGGGCCTGTCCACATAGGATCTAATCCTATAGGCTTAGAGGATACAAGATATATTAAATCTCCAGGAAATACAGATGGCACAAATTGAGTGGTATCTATTGGTTGTGGGAGGCAGGCTTCCACTTGTCACAGCAGGTATTGGAGGAATGATCGAATAGGAATATAGTCAGTGATGGAAGAATGTTATCAGAAGTGGGAAAGTTGTGAAGCAAAAAGGGTAAATGGACTAAGGAAGGCAGGTGCCCTAGGAAGTGCCCTAAGTCTAGTTAGAGCCAAGTGAAGATGAGCCCAAGGCTCAGGATAAGTTTGGTAACGTGGGTTTTTCAAGGCCCATTTGCTTCTATTCTCCATTGGTGTTTAGGGGCTATAGGACGTTGGGGAATGCAGGAGAAGGCTGAGGGATCCCTGAGGCAGACTAGTGCAAGGGTAGCATGGGTGGCATAAGTACAACTGGAGGCATCCCAGAGTATGTGGTCAATAATAGAACAGGAAAGAGAGAGACAGGAGCTTAATTCCCATTGAGGTTGGGTATGTAGAACAAGAACTGTGTGGAGAGAGGTGAAAGAATAATGGAGCTTTTGAAGGAGTTTTTTCCCATGAGAGGTGTGAGGGCAGGTTGGGATCACAAGGAAATTATGAGTGAAAGACAATGTCTAGAGTCATCAGAGAATGGTTCCTGTCCAAAGGGGTAGTGTAATTTGACCATCAACAATCACTACAGAGACTTTAGATCTAATACAGTGACCTGAAAGCTCTGGAAGCACACTATCTGTGGCCCCTGTGTCAACAAGAAAAGAATGTCCTACTTGAGATGTCCTATGAGACTTGAGGCTCTCACAAAGTTATCTTGATGGGGGCCTTGGATCTCAAGGCCCTCATTTTTCTTCAGAAGCAAGTCCAAGCAGGTCAACTATTGATGGATCTGTCTGCAGCAAGATCTCCTATGAGGGTAGGGAAGTGGATGACTTACCCACTCTTTGGCAGACAAGGCTGTCGCATTTCCAGTGACCCTCAAGCTTAGAGAGAGGACTAGGTCCAAGTGGTAGCTGCACTGAAGACACAGAAAGCCAGATTAAGTAAATCTCCTTCATGGGGTTTGAAGCCTGAGATCTGTCTTTGTAAGCCTGGCATGAATGTCAAGAATGGGTAGAGATATAAAATAGGAATTAACAATTGTTCCTTCAGGAGAATCTGGGTCTACATTAGTATACTCATTGGGGAGCTGTCTCAGTTATTTTTTACTCATTGCTTGGACAGAATGTCCATCACCCCAAATTTAAGGCAAGAAAGGTTTATTTACTCACAGTTTGTGGAGGTATTAGTCTGTAGTTGGCTGGCTAGTAGGTAGAGTGCCACATAGCAGAGAGCAGCAGTTTATGGCAGCTGAGAACAGTCCAGAGCAAAGGGAAAGGCAGCAGCTGTGGCTTCTAGCCAGCCTCTCTCCCCTATTTATATTATAAATAAGCTTTCCTGGGGCTGGGAGTGTAGAACTCACACAATATCCATGCCTTCATCTTGCATAAGATGAAGATGTTTACAAATTAAGAATCCTGGCTCTCTCATAAGAACTTCTAAACTTTTCAAGTTGACACATATAACAACCAGTATAATCCACCCCTTGCCAACTTGGCAACAAGACATTTTCTTAAACCAGTTTTTAGGTACATAGATATGCTTATTAACATTTTACAACTTGAATAGAACGATGACATTTTATCCCTAGGCACTCCTCAAAAGATTCATGCACATCCCTTTGTGCAAAAGGCATTTTAGTCTATCTCTAAGAATTTCCAAAGTCCTAATTTTTTCAGCATTGCTGAAAAGTTGAAGTCCCACATCCCCTCCAAGATCTAAGGCAAACTCTTACCTTTCAGCCTCAGTACAAATGAAAAGTTAAATACTTTTAGTATGTGATGACACACGAAAAACATTACCATTACAAAAGGTACAAGCAGCAGGATACAAAGCATTGGGACCAAAGCAAGTCCAAAATCCAGAAGGGCAAACACTGAGTCCTATAGTTCTATGTGGAACATCCAAAACAATCTGTAATGAGCTATGTGCTCCAAAACCCTTACATGGCTCCGCCTTTGTTGTATTTCCACTGGTAGCTCCCATGGGCTTTTCTCTGGGGATGGCTTTGCTCACTCCTTGTAGCTTTTTTGGCAATCCATATTCCTGGCTTTCTAAAGTTTTAGAGTTTTTGCTCAATAGGTTTCTCATTGAGAAATTTATACATTGCCCTCTCAGGGCGCATTGCCTGGATACCCGGGCCTTCTGAAATGTAGGTGGAAGCCTTCTTAGCCTCAGAACTTCCGTATTTTGAATGCACCTGAAACCAACGCCATGTGAATGATGCCAAGGTCTACTGCAAGATGGAGCAGTAACCAGGCTTCCTTCTCTCTTGGCTGTAGGGATTGAGTGCCTGGATTTCAGAACACTCTAACACTGATTCCAAGGAACAAATTTTCTACACCAGCACCATTCTGGAACCTGGTGTAGCTGCCACCTCCATTCTGGAACAAGGAGCTCTGCAGCTTTCTCCTTAAAGCAAAGTCCCTCAAATTTGTGATTCTGAAGTTGCAAAGGGCAAGAATCTACCATTTCCTATGATGCCTTTGGGACATCTTTTTTACTCTCCTGTTCCTCCTAGGCAATGGAGATCTCAACTCTATCTTTGCAATCTACAGCTTCAAGGTGCTTTATTTTTGACCAAACTCACGTTTTTAATCATCTTGCTGGCTTCTTTGCTCTTGAATCTCAACATATACCTGACTAAAACCTCTCAACAATAGCCATGCCACTGCCTCAACATTTGACTGCCTTGAGATTTTTTGCAAGATTAACTATCCCACTGTACTTAATCTCAGTCTCAGACAAAGTCTGTGGACATAAACAAAAGCAGACAAACTTTCTGTCAAGCTACAGCACAAATCGTCTGGATTCCAACAACAAATACAGTCCATCTTCCTGGCAAAAATCTCCCTGGCCTGGTATTTATAGGCAGAATTTCTATCAGCATTTTGGTGTTCTGAGCTCTGACCAGAATCTCCCATACAGAAGAGCCAAAGGTATTCCAGCTCTTCTCTAGTAGGTGGCATTTTCAAATCTTTCCTATATCTTCCCATAAGCCATTCCCAAAGACTCTTGAATGACATGGTCAGGCAGTCACAGCAATGACAATACAATTAATTATTAAAATTTTATCTTATATTAAGCACTCTGAAATATAAAGTGTAACCAGAGGACTGTTGTTCTTTTACCAATTATGGATATTCTAGTAGTTAAATAACTGTATAATGTTAACATACAACAGTTATTAGTCTTACAGAGATCTTTTGACATCAGTAGTCATATATAGCAGCATAGCATAACAATCATGATGAAATCTCCATTTTAGGTAAGCATCTCTAAGTGTACACAGCATACATATAATTTTTTTGTTAGAAAATCATCATGTGAATGATGACCTCACATTGGTTTAATATGAACCTCTTATTACAAATATCTGGAGCATAAGGGAAAGGTATATGTTCAAATCTGAAAGAAAATTTACATCGTAGAATATGATACATTTAGAAGGCATGGATACATTTAATATATCAAGAGTATCCTTTATGAGAAAGCCTTATTTTAATTTTTTTAAAAAATAACTATCTTTTAACCAATGGCAAAATTATTGGAGATGTCTTCCAAAAACCTATGGAGACTACTGGGTCTCCTAATTAATGAGGAAAGGTTGACCATCCCTCTTTCCACCAATTGGAGTGCTGTCCAGTGATCTACTCATTTTAACAATTTTTGTTTAGCTATCTTAATTTGTTTTTGATGACCTATGAGTAAACCTACTTTTATATTATTTAGGCCAGCTGATAACTCAGGAGAAAGAATGTTTTTAAGTCTATATTCTAAAGTTCAAATAAAAAGAGGTACAACTATTCACAAAACACCATACAAACACATAAATACACAGAACACACAAACATCTTTACAAAATCAGAGTGCACTCAGACATATTTTTGATCAAATTAGATTATAATAACCTTTTAAGCTTGCAATTATGAAAAGACTAGTCAGAACTTTTGTAAATCAATTAATAGAGATCTCTTACAAGAATGTAATAAAACATAAAAACCTCTTATTATAGTTACTATATAAATAGTATAGAAGAGGCCACAAGATGACAGTGACCCATAATATGATGAGGTGCTAAAACATGGCACTTGGACATCACAAGAGGAGTGACTGTAAGATAGTGATGGATGACTACATGGCTCACAAGATGGTGACAACCCATTATGTGGCTGGCTGCACTCTGATGTTACAGAAAGAGTGACCACATATTAGGGGTGAAGGGCCACATGGCATGCAAAATGGCAGCAGTTCATCATGTGATGGGGCACCAAAGGTAGGTGCTCTGTTACAGGAGGAGTAACCCTATTGTAGTGGTGGATGGCCATGTGGCATGCAAGATGGGGTGGCTGGCCACCTGGTGAATAGTCGCAAGCTAGCAGCACAGATGGGGGAGTCATGTGGGAATGGGTATGGAAGGCAGGAGGAAAAAAGGTGGGAGGAGGAGCTGCAGGCACCTGAGGTTCTAATATATTGGAGGAAAGAGAGGTGCCAGAATTTATGGGGGAACCATGATGGGAGGAGAATAACAAGGCAGAGTTTCTGGCAGAGGGAATGGAGAGGGTAGTGCCAGCAGATATGGCAGGGCAATAGCAGATGGAGGAAGGTGGGAGGGATGTGCCCTCAGAGTCCACAAATGATTTTAAGGGATTTCTGGTCATTTGCCATTACCATAACAGATATTTTTAGAAAATTTACTAGTTTGAGTGTGAGAAATCCTCAAAATCCGAGGGTGATGAGGTTCTTTAGGAGAAACCCAGCAGCGAGTGCTTTGGAGAATAGGAAGAATATTTCCCATGGTGGCCATATTAAAATGAAACAAAGATTAAGGCAAAAACCTGATGTCACTTCCTGCCAAAAAAAAAAAATCATCACTTTTTAGTCTGGAGTGAGAATTCAAGAGACAGAAGACCAATCACCTGCTTTCACAGTCTACACTAGAAAAAGTAGGAGTCCAGGCTATGGGGAAGAAGTGAGCTCACAATTTTTCAGACAAGAGGAAAAATCAGGTGGGATTCCTCTGAGATGAGTTTTGAGCTCACCTGTGTGGATTGAGATTGACTGGTGTCGGATGTGAGTCAACAATGGCAGGCAGCAGAGCCAGAAGCAGAAGAAGGGGCAGCTTGGTGAGGGAGCTCAAACCCAGGGGAGAGGATGCTCCAGGACCTACACTACTCACCAATCTGAGTCACAACACCAAAAATGTCGGTTTTTACTGTCAGTGATGGTGGCAGCACACCAGAGAAGCAGAAATAAGGGAAAAGTGGAACCTTTATTAACGCTGAAGATAAAGAGAAGATTGAGGGCAGGGAGATGGAAAGATTCTCTGATCTGTGACAGGGAGGCTGAGATTTTATAGACTTTTGCAAGGGGTGGAGCTTGAGTGGCAGGTTCATGACACAAGGAGCTGATTGGAGGCTCCCTTGTGTGGGTGGGAAAAATAAAAGGAAGTTGCATACAGGGCTGGAGTGAGAAAGAAGGAGGAAGTAGTCATTGGAAAGATAAACTGTTGTTTTGGAGGTTTAGCCATATTGAATCAGAGCCATGATAATTTAGCAGTTTGTACTAAGGCCAGAACCTGTCAGGCTACAGCTATACCATCTCCATGCTTTCCTCTTGCACAGGCTAAAGATGCTTTCAAAGTGAAGACCCTGGATGGCTGTTAAGCCACTTATTTTGCCCTCTAGGCTTCTTGGAAATACTGTGAAATAAAGGGAATAGAGTAAATGAAAGATATCGCTTTGTCTGGCACATGGCACCATGGCTATACCATCCTTAAGAAGCAAAAATTTCAGGGAAAATATTCTGTTGAAGTAGAATCTAGACTGAAGAGCTGGATACAGAGTGTCAGAAAGTGGCAATGAGGGTGGAGTTACACTTTGATTGGCACTGAGAGCTGCCCTAAGAATTGCTGGAGCCCATCTCTGTGTGGGTCTGAGTGAGTCAAGGGGCATGGTCTTGGGTGG
This sequence comes from Capromys pilorides, assembly GCA_004027915.1. Taxonomy (NCBI): domain Eukaryota; kingdom Metazoa; phylum Chordata; class Mammalia; order Rodentia; family Capromyidae; genus Capromys; species Capromys pilorides. The sequence continues at coordinate 12,565 of PVKN010020741.1, forward strand.
CTCTTTTATTTCTGGCACTTTTGCACAGCTCTGCTCCCTGGCCACTATGCGCTAAGCAGCTTTTCTCCACCATACCCTCCTAATGTGATGTCTTTGTTTTGAAGCCAGCTGTGTATGGACTGAAACCATGAACAAATTAAAATTCTCTTCCTTTAAATTGTGAGTGTTGGTTATTATGTCTCAGCAATGAAAAAGCTGGCTAATAGAGTCTAGCAGGAAATAAAGGAAACAAATAGAAGATTACATTATAACATTTACAGGCAAAGAGCTACTGCCTTTACTTTCCCAGCATAGTGAATGCTCTTTTAGCCTGGACCACCACCTCCTTGGCTTACCTCCAAATTGGCCTCCCAACAATTTCATGTCCTAAGCTCCTGAGTTCTGTATCTTAACTGAGAGTTTTCTGCAGCATTCTAGGGCCTGATTATCTACATCTGGAAGTCAGTGTCCCACAGCAACCCTCACCAGAGGAGAAAATAAGGTGGATAAATATTTCAGTTGCCTTCTTCCTTGGTGTGTCTACTCTCAGAGGATTATTGTTCTGTTCTACAGTCTCAATCCTTAGAGGTCTCCAGGGCTTTGAACCTCAATTGCTTTAAGCCAAAAGTCATTAATTCACATTTTAGAGGCTTTTTTCTCTTTCAGGTCTCTACTTTCCTATATCCTCCTTTTGGCTTTCTGAAACCATTTTCAAAATAATTTACCTATGAACAGCTTATTCTTTTGGGGAAAATCCAAACCAAGTTTAACACTTCAGGTTAAAATTATTTACTTGCTTCCTTATTTTGCTTTTCTTGTGTCATATAAAGATGAAAAACTATTAAGGGAATACTTCATAAAAATCACTTGATGTTGAACAGGTATACCTAGAGCTTCTTATTGTATAGGGAGGCCAAGACGCAATCAAAAATCAATAATGTCAAGAGGACACAGAAGACAGTTTGAAAGAGCTCCCACTGGCAATACTTGCAATAATTAAAAAGTAAGAAACTAAAATTGAAATTTTAGAAGTGTGTATGTCTATAATGATACTAAAAAAAAATGGGGGGATGTGCTAGCTTTCTATCACTATGATAAAATCTTTGACATAGTCAACATAAAAGAATGTAAGGTATATTTCAGCTCATGATTTTGAACTCTTAGTCTTTGGTCAGTTTGTTCCATTGCTGTGAGTCAGAACATCATGACAGAAGGTCACAGTGGAGGGAACTGCTCATTTTGTGGTAGCCCAGAAACAGACTGAAAGAACAGGCCAGAGAACAAGGTGCAAGGAGCAGATGTGGTCCCCAAGTTAATGCCCCATGAGCTGCTCCCTTCAAATAAGCCCCATCTTTTGTTTCTATCAACACTCAGTAATGCTATCAAACTTCAATTTTACATTAGGTTTATCTACCTGAATTTAGAGACCTCCTGATCTAAGTACTTTCTTAAAGCCCCATTGATGGAACACATGATATTTTGAAATATATCTTATATCTAAACAATAAGAGGAAAAATATTCACCACCACAAAAGTGAACTCTGACACTATTGTCTTAATATGAAATTGTTAGTAGAAGATATTGAATAGACCACATATTTAGACATTTTGGTTAACAAGCTAATCAGGGAAGTTCTTCAGAATTGTAGACTAATAAAAAAGGAATTCTAAAATTTTTAAAATGCCATTTTGGGGCCAGCGAGATGGTTCAGTGGTCTAGGGCGCCTGCTTAGGAAAGCTCAGGCGGCTGCAGGGACTGTAGTTCGATCCCCGGCACCACATGCTGCGCCAGCCCCACCACCAGGGCAGGCTGAGCCAGCCACAAAATAAATAAATAAAGAAACAAACAAACAAGCAAACAAATAAATAAATAAATAATTTTTTTTTTTAAAATGCCATTTTGTACTTCCCAGTGAAACAAATTAATTCTACCAAAAACAGTACCATATATTAGTCCCATTAAGTGAAAAATAGGAAAGGAACTGGGCTTTCTCATTATGTCAAACATCATTAATTGATAGTTGTACCAAAAATGCTTCAGAACAGTAGTGAACAAAGTCAGTGGCAACATCAACTATCAAACTTCTGAGGAATAGATGTAACAAATACATTAATAATCTGTTAGCTATTTATTAATCTTTGTTGTTGGCATATAAAATTATATGGTGTATCTTTCTCTTTTGTGTGAATTTGCATTTTCACAGAGAAGTTTTAAATTTGTGTTTCTACTTATTTTTCCATTAAAGTGTAACTTGCCTTTTATGATGGCTTATACCCAGAAGTGCCGCCCAAACCTCACCCACTCAAAGATTCAGTTTTGGAGTAATTGAACCATGGATGACTATGGATCATAGGTATGTGACCCAGAGTTAGTCCACTGAAGGGTTTAGAATACATCTAGGTGTGGACGATGGAGTTACAAAAGACGGTAGATTCAAAAAACACATGGATATCACCAACCAATAGGCTTATAGCCTGAATGGGGTAAAAAGAGAAGAAGGAAGTCATGCTGCCACGCCATGGACTGTTGCTCCTCAGCCATACCCCCTGACACGCCACCCTGTCTTGGAACCAACTGACTATGGGCTAGAAGCTCTATGAACTTTGACCTGAAATAAACCTTTCTTCCTTTAACTAACATGTGTTGTGTATTTTATCCCAGCACCAAAAAAAGTAAAACACTTTTGTAAAGTTGGAGTTTTGATTTTTTTTTCATTTTGATTTACATAATTTCATCTTACATTTTAAGAGTATTTCTCTTCTTATGGGGGCATACTTACATGCTTATTTTAATTTCTGCTATTTTAATCTCAAATATTCCCTTTAACTTGACCTGAAATGACTTTTGTTTTTTCTGTAACTAAACACTTCATTTCCATTACTGAGGTAGCTACTGTTAAATAGGATGTTTATTTACATTAGTCTTCTGGTAGATTTTGAGTAGTTCAATATATATTTCTTGAATTGTTTTCTGGCAGATTAGCTTTCAACAGACAGCCTTGAGTGTGTGTTGGTGGAGAAAAGAGGCGAGGTTACAGGGATGTGCCTGGGTGATTAGATGCCAGAGGTTATGCTTCAAAGCATAGATCCTCTTCTCTATGCCATTGAAATCACAATGTATATGGTTATTTAACTTCAAGTAAAGATGATATTGATTATGACTTTGAATTTGGTTAAAATGTGCTCAATGATATATATATATATATATATATATATATATATATATATATATATATTTACCAATACTTAAATATCATTATATATTTATA
>PVKN010020742.1:0-15794 GCA_004027915.1 Capromys pilorides
TTCAGAATCTCAAAACAAGAACAAAAAATTTAACAATGGTTGTATTACATATCTTCATCATCAAATCTTTTTAGAGTTAATCAGTTCTTTGTTAATTAGAATACTTCCTCTTTGTGTCTATGCTACATCTTCCAGATAATCCACAGTGTCGCTGAGCTGGGAAGCAGTGAGGTCATCAAGTTTGTCACTGGTACTGATGTCATCTACTCCCATCAAAACATCTTCTTCAATCTCTTCACCAATACTTAGCTCACTTTTTTCTGAGCAATGGGTGGCACTATTAAAGTCATCAACATAACCTTCTTCTCCAGTCCCTAATCCAAGTGATCTAATTTTATCATTGATTAATTTAAGATCTTTCAAAACTGTGCTTCCCTTTTTACTCTCAGGCTCTTTTATTTATTTTTTTTTCAATTTTATTTCATTTATTTATTTGTTTGCTTGTTGTGTTTGTTTGTTTCTTTATTTATTTATTTTGTGGCTGGCTCAGCCTGCCCTGGTGTGGGGCTGGCGCAGCATGTGGTGCCGGGGATAGAACCTCAGTCCCTGCAGTTGCCTGAGCTTTCCTAAGCAGGCACTTTAGACCACTGAACCATCTTGCCCGGCCCCTCAGGCTCTTTTAATGAGAGGGCTCCTGCCAAGGAGGAGAGTCCATTCCTTAAGGGGGAAGCATCTGAGAGTGAACCAGATGTCCTGCTTGCTTCCTAGGTTCACTTCTCCAACCATAGGGTTTTTTCATCTTCATCTGGACAAAGGCCAGCTTTGTCTTTGGCATCTAAAGTGATGGTGCTTAAAAATGATCCAATTTTTGTTTCATGAGTCAGTGAATGCAGACTTCTTTTGCTCTTTGGTTCTGGCCACACTGGTGGTCTTCTTACTAGGGGCTGTGTGTGTACTTGTTTTTTCCCTCCAGCGACTCAGGTGGAGAATGTACATCAGACAGATGCAGAACACCTTCCCCACTAGCAGGCCCTTTCTCTTTCTGCTGACAGCATCTGATCACTTCTAAGAATAAGTGTCCACTCACAGTGCCTTCTTCTTCAATGATACCTAGATCTCAGGCTAGATTCTCTCCTCCTTCAAGACCTTCAGATGTGCTGGTTTCAGATTGAAAAACAGCTAAGGTAAGGTCAAGATTAAAAAACTGAAGAAATTCTGCAACAAGATTTGCCACTAAGAGACCATCTTTCATATTTAAAACTTTTTTCAGGCTCTCATTGACTAATGGAGTTCTGTTCTCTACTTTTTCTTGCTCTTTGAGCACTAAAAACACAGCTGCCCAGAGTTCAGCCTTGATGTGGTTCAGGGCACTGCTGTTCTCCAGTGTCTTTTAAAATTTATTTTAGAAAGAGTATACTAATTGTTAAGACATTAGAAATGGTACACATTTAGAACAAGAGGAAATGTATTCAACAGTGGTTTTTGTATTGCACTTTGCTGCTTTCAGTGTAGTTGCTCAGATTATAGATAATAGCATATTTAGTTAGTCAAAGTAAAAATTATAAACATTGTCTGCTACTTTCAAAAAACTGATGGAAATGAGAACTGCAGTCATCTCAGCCATCTTGAATGTACACTTGCATGGCATCCCCTTACTTTTTTCCCCTATCTTTTTTCCCTTTTCCTCATCTTTATTGTTTATTCCTTATGATCAGTTTCTTTCCATTTTACTGTACCTATTATTCCTTTCAGATTTTATTTATTCTTTCAGGTTCTTACACTAGGCAGACAATATGATATTTACACACATGGGTCTGATCTATTTCACTTATGACTACAGCCTCTAGTTGCATTCATTTACCTATAAAGCCCTCAAATTTCTTTCTTTAGAGCTTGAGTAATACTCCATTGTATAAAAATATCATATCTGTTTTATCCATTCCTCAACTGATTGTTTCCAAGATTTGGCTATGACAAATTATGCTGCTATAAACATGGTTACACATATATCACTGTGGTATGGTATTTTCAGTTCTTTAATAAAAATACTAAGAAAGGGAGAATAGGTAGATTGAATGGGACTTCCAATCCCAGTTTTTTGAGGAGTCTCCACACTGGTTTCTATAGTGGTTGTACCAGTCTACATTCCCATCAAGAGTGGAAGAGTTTTGTGTTTTTTGTTTTGTTTTGTTTTTGGTTTTTTTCCCCCACAGCCTCTCCAGCCTTTGTTATTAGGTGATTTCTTTATGATAGCCATTCTTTCTGGGGTGAAATAGTATCTCAATGTTGTTTCAATTTGTATTTCTTAAATGACCAGTGCTGTAGAACACATTTTCGTGAATTTATTTGCCATTTGCATTTCTTCCTCTGAGAAGTGTGTATTCATCCCAGGTGCCCATTTTTGGATAGGGTCTTTGAACTTTGGGGACCTGAAATTTTTTAATTCTTTATATATTGTAGATAAAAGTCTTTTGTCTGAGTGATTTTGGAGGGGGGGAGGTTGAGTGATTGTTGGTTAAGATTTTTTCCCAATTTGAAAGTTGTCTTTTTGCTCTGTTGATTTCTTTTGGTGTGCAGAAACTTCTCAATAAGATCAGATCTCAGCTGTTGATTCTTTGAAGTTTTTTTTTTTTTTTTTTTTTTTTTATAGCCAGCTCAGCGTGCCCTGGGGGTGGGGCTGGCACAGCATGTAGTGCCAGGGATTGAACCACAGTCCCTATGGTTACCTAAGCTTTCCTAAGTGGACACTTTAGACCACTGAGCCATCTTGCCAACCTGATTCTTTGAAGTATTTCCTGTGCAGTTTGGTTTTTGCTCATAAACTATGCCTGCCCTTATGTCTTCAAGATTTTCACCTACTTTCTCTTCCAGTAGATTTAGTGTTTCTGTTTTGCTTTGGGTTATTTTTGTGTGTGTTTTGTTTTTTGTTTTTGTCTTTCTGAGACAGGGTCTTGCTATGCAATTCAGGCTGGCCTCGAGCTCACATTTCATTCTCACATTGATCCTCCTGCTTCAGCCTCCCAAGGGCTGGGATTACAGGTAGGTGCCACCACACTCAGCTAGTGTTTCTGTTTTAACATTTAGATCTTTCATCTATTTTGACTTTAGTTCATGGTGATAGACATGGGTCTAATTTCAGCTTTCAGCATGAAGAAAGCTAGTTTTTCCAGTACCATTTATTAAAGAGGCTATCTTTTTTCCAGTGAACATGGTTGACCCCTTTGTCAAAGATAAGGTGGTTGAGTGTTTGTAGTTGAATCTGTATCTTGTAATCTATTCCATCAATCCTCAGGTCTATTTTTTCTTTTATTCTTTTTTTCCAGTATCATGCTGATTTTATCACAGTAGCTTTGTAGTATAGTTTCAAGTCTGAGATTGAAATATCTCCTGTCTTGTTCTTGTTGGCCAAGACTATCTTTGCTATTCTAGGTTTTTTCTGATTCCAAATAAATTTTAGGAACGTCTTCTCTAGCTCTGTAAGGTACATTGATGGTATTTTGATAGGGATTGCATTAAATCTGTATAACAATTTTAGGAATATAGCCATTTTCACAATGTCGGTTCATCCTATCCAGGAGCAAGGAATATCTTTCCATTTTCTGAAATTGTCTGCAATCTCTTTTTTCAGAGTACTGTAATTTTCATTTTATAGATCTTTTGCTTCCTGTGTTAGGTTAATTCCTAAGTGTTTCATTTTTTGGAGCATTATTATGAAGTGTATTGTTTCTCTAATTTCTCTCTCAGTGAGTTTGTTAGTTCTAGCATTATTTTAAAAGATAAGATTTGAAACATGTTATGAAACATGGCCTGAGGGCATCACAGGAGATGGCTAGTCTCTACCTTTTGCAGCCTCAGAATTGCAAGGGAGAGAGACTTTGCCCTTAGAAGAAAATCACAGAGTTTCATGTTCCTGAATGGTGGCAGCAGCCACACCAGGTCCCAAAATGGCACCAGCATGGAGAATTTGCTCTTCTGAATCAGGGTCAGAGTGTTCATCAATCCAGGCACTCCACCCCTACAACCAGGAGAGAAGGAAGTCTGGCTACTGCTCCAGCTGGCAGCAAGCCTTGGCATCATCCATGTGGCATTGGTTTTAGGCACATTCAGAATGCAGAAGTTGTAAGGTTAAGAAGGCTTCCATGTTGATTTCAGAAGAAGGTCTGGGAGGCCAGGTAGTGTACCCCAAAGAGGGCAGTGTGTGAGGCAGAGTGAGAAGTGTATTCAGTGAAAACCTTGGAAGTTTGGAAAAGCCAGAAACATGGATCATCTAAGGAAAACTGCAAAGAGGGAGCAAAGCCAGCCTAAGAGAGAAGCCATGGGAGCTACTACCAAGAGTGCCATAGTGGCAGATCCATGTAAGACATTTGGAGCTCACAACTCAGCACAGATTGCTTTGGATCTTCCACTGTGAACTATGGGGTTTAATGTTTGCCCTGCTGGATTTTGGACTTGTGTTGGTACCAGGGTTTTGCATTCCCCTATTGTTTGTAACTTTTGGAATGGTAATGCTTATATTGTGCCTTTGAATGTTAAGTGTGTTTAACTTTTCTTTTATACAGGGGCTCACAGTTAAGAGTTTATCTTGAATCTTGGAGAAGACTTTGACTTTTCAGCAATGCTGAAACTGTTGAGACTTTGGCAACTCTTTGAGATGGACTAAAATGTCTTTTGCACAAAGGGATGTGGATGACATTTTCAGGGTCTAAGGGTGGAATGTTATGGTTTATGTCTAGTTGTCCCCCCAAAGCTTCATGCAGTCATGGGTCAGGGACTTCTAGAGTTTGAGATTAACTCACGATCCATTGGGATTATAGATTTTAGTACTGCTGGGATTATGGATGTACATGCTATGCCCAACCTGGGGCAGAGAGCCTAAATGCAATACAAGAGAGACAGAGAGACAGACTCTCTGATTCCATTGTTGGTCCATTGCCATCGTTGCTGTTCTGCTGCCATAAACTGCTGGTCTCTGCCATATACCAGTCTGCCTTGGGAGCCAGTGGAGTATGGACTGAAACCTCCAGTAATTGCGAGCTAAATAAACCTTTCTTTTCTTCATTTTGGGTGTCAGATATTTGTCCCTGACACCTGAGAGAAGAGTAACTGAGACATCACTGCACTTGTCTAAGTAGCTCAACACAGCATCCAGAACTATTCTTTAAAACAAGTTAAGCCAGACATGGTGGCACATGTCTGTGATCCCAGCACTTGGGAGGCTGAGGCAGGAGAATCAATATGAGTTCCAGGCCAGCTTGGGCTACAAAAGTGAGCTCAAGACTAGCCTGAACTACTTAATAAGACCCTGTCTCAAAAAGGCAAAAAAAAAAAAAAAAGTTAAGTTAAAATGCATGTCCTCAGCTTCCAACTAGGTTTTGGCATCTCAATCCTCTTCAAATCAAAGCTCAGAGACCTTCCAGGGTTGAGCAGTGTGTAGCCCTGTGCACCTCCTTGACTTCCTCCTCCTCCTCTTCCTCCCCCTCCCAGGAGCTACTCCTGCTCCCCTGCCTTCATGGAGAGCTTCTGAACACATCTACTATGAGGTCCTAGCACCTGCTGGGTTCTCTGTTCTGCGCCCCTTCTCCCAATAGCCCTCAAGCTCACTCCCTCTCCTCCTTTAGGCCACTGCACTATTTATAAGTTTAGCAAAAGCTATTCTCAGCAGTGGGATACATGAGATAGACACAGAAACCACTGGAGTAGGGTGGGAGGAAGATGGAATAAGTGAGAGAAGGGAAAAGAAAAAGAACTTTTTTTTGAGACAGGGTCTTGCCACACAGTTTGGGCTGATTTTGTGCTCATTTTTGTAACTCCTCAGCTTGTCTCAAACTCCCAGCAATCCTCCTATCTCAGCCTCCTCCTGAGTGCTAGGATTAAATGTGTTCACCACTATACCTGGTTCCAGGGTATGCGTGATTGGGGATTGAACTTGGGTCCTTGTGCTTGCCAGGACCTGAGCTGTCTCCCCAGCCTTAAAAAGGACATTTAAACATTGAGGGTCACCTAAGGTCAGAGACTAGTTGCATTATAGTTTGGTTTAATTCTTACAACCTATGGGATGAGGATGGTTATATCTGTTTTTCAGATGAGATTACAGGGGCACTAAGGGATTAAAGTGATAATCTAAAAAAATTTCTAATACTTGTAGAGCTGGGGGTCTGATGAGACAATCTGTCAAAGCCTATCCTTAGTACACTAAGTCACAGACTTCCAGCCTCCAGACAATGAATGTCTATTATAAAATGCAATTAGCAAAGGTAAAGAAATCAATGCAGTCCCTTCTTAATAAGTTTTTCACCTGGACTCTAAAATGAAACCTCTATCCACTGCACTGAGAGTTAGATTCCAGAGATGCCTGGCAATCTCTCAACTCATCATCTGGAACCATTTTGCATGATAAAAATTTCAGCTAGTGGCCCTGCACACAGATGCTTATCAGCAAGCTTACTTCTACTTGCCACTTGGGAGGCTGAGGACAGGGACCTGCCAGGGAACGCAACGAGGGAGTCTGTCAGTAGACTTACTCTACAGTGCCATTTTTTATCATTCCATGTTGTGTGACCCTCACATTTTTAGTTCTATGCTCCACAGACTTCTTTCAAGATAATCTGTCACCCTGAGCCTTGCTCAGATACCAGGGTGTCTGGCTGTCCCTGGACCAGACTGCTGCTCCCTCCCCAGCCTGTCCTTTAATTATTGGCCTGACATCTCTTCCTCTCTCTCTGGTTTATTCTTCTCTCTTGACCTCCTGACATACATATTTGCTTTCCCCTGGCTGGAATTCTTGCCCAAACTAACTTCAATCACTGAAAACCTGGATGCTGCAAGACAGAGATGAACATGGGGAAGGAGGTCCCTCAGACCTCTCTCAGTGACCCCTTCCTTCCCTTTATTGCCACAGGTTACTATTTAAATGGGTCAGCAACTGGATTCTGTCATGAGCTGGTTTTCTGTAAACAAGTCACCTCAGTAAAATGGCTATTTTTTTTCTTTTCTTTTCTTTTCTTTCTTCCTTTCTGCAGTACTGTGGATCAAACTTAGGGCCTTGCACTTGTGATGGAGATACTTTTGCTGCTGCGCTACCTCCTCAGCCTGGCTAATCGTATTTTATTTATTTATTTATTAAATTTTAATAAGAAAGAAATAACAACGAGACAGTTTCAAAACACACTAGGACAGCCACAATAATTACTACAATGCATATTGTTGTCTTCATAGTAGTTGCTCAGAGTACAAGATGCAGACATGATAACTTTTGTAAACACTATTAGTACAAATATTTATTCTTATTGAACTAAGAGTAGTTGTATGTATATTCCAATAGTCCATAATACTAGTGGGTTATCAGCAGAACCGGCAATGTTGGAAGCTGTTCACTTGAGCCTTTTACAGTCAGCATATTAATATGGCTTTACTTCTTATACCTCAAGGTTAAACTTTCCTGCTGAAAATTAGAGAAAAAGAAGGACTACAAGGATAGCCGATATTTTGGCCCTAGCCCCTCAAGGTCAGTGAAGACTCAGGACATAAGAGAACTTGTATAGTAACATCTTGTAACTCAGTGGTGTCCCAAATTTTCTGTTCAAGAAGATTTTGAGGCCACAGAGGAAAGTGATCAATGATGTATAGTGTGCCTAAGGAGAGTCACGAAGAGAGAAAACACTTTCTCAGGCTTTCACAGAGAGCAAACTGGTCAAGCAATGACTGTGCCTCATCCAGATGGCTGCAACTGACAAAAGATCTACAAACAGCTGTACATGGTTTCAGGGTAAATCCTGAGGGGATTTGACTGACCTTGTGAAATACAAAAGTTACCTTTTTTTGTTATATAGGTCTTGCTTTAACTTGGTTAATTTTAAATAGCATATAAAATCATAGTTTTACTTCTTATAGTTGAGTTTGAGATGAAATGGGGATCAAGTATTTATGGAACCTGAAACTTTTTTGTTTTATTTTATGAGACAGGGTCCTCCAATGTAGTTCAGGCTGGCCTTGAACATACTATGTGGCCTCAAACTGGCAATCCTCCTGCCTCAGCCACCCAAGCACTGGGGTTAAAATTGTGCATGATCATGACCAGCTGGAACTCTACATCTTATTGAATATGATGTCACCAGGATAGAAAAGGGATCCAGAGATGGGAAAAGAGGAGAGTAGGGAGGGGAACAGGCAGGAAAAATAATTTGGATGTGCTATGTATATGCACCAGTGCCCCAAGATGAATATAATCCTTCTATGGTGCAAACATGTACTAATTTTTTGGTGCCAGAAATTCAGGGCCTTGTGCTTGCTAGCAGGTCTGTACCACTAAGCTACATCCCTGGTCCTGAGGTTTTCCATTTTTATTTGTATTAATGTATGTTTTTGTACACAATGATCACAGTCCCTGTGGGGAGCTCACGACATACATAACACATCTTAATTCTTTTTTATATCTTTCCCTTCCCTTTTCCTCCCTTCTTTCCATTGCCTGATCCCCTTTTCATCTGAGAAAAAAATCTATCTCCCTACTGTCTGTTGTCTATCTTTTAGTTTGCTCTTTATATTTGGTCCTTCTCATATGAAAGAAACCAGGTGATTTAAGATTGCGTGCCTCACTTATTTAACATTACAGTCTTAAGTTGCATCCATTTCTCCACAAATGATTTGAATTTAACCTTCCTTATGACGAACTGCACTCCTCTAAGTGTAAATACTAAATTTTAAAACAAACTATAACAACTGTAGTCAGTATAACCTTAACTTCCAGTTGAAATTATTTCTCAGGTGCTAATTAACCTAACATTAATAAATTTAATCCGAGTGCCAACTCTGAGAAGGCAGTGTTCCCATTTTGCACAAAATGAATGTGAATAAGCTGCCCTGAGGTAAACACCCAGTTTGGAGGGGGAACTAAAGGCCAGGCACAGGAGAACTCTGCAGTCAGCTGGGCCGCACAGCTCCCGGTAGCTGCAGCACTCAGCAGCAATGCCAATGTTTTCACCAAAACTCTCTCTCTCTCTCTCTCTCTCTCTCTCTCTCTCTCTCTCTCTCACACACACACACACACACACACACACACACCAGTATTTTGAACACTTTCTGTGTGAGAGTTGAGAGTCCTGGAAGACACAAAGCATTTAATTAATGAGCTCTGACCTCTTATAGCCTCCTTGAATAAAAGGCCTATGAAAAGGAAGGATTAATCTCCACACAAAGTAGCGAGTGCCAAGTATGGGGCAGGAACCGCAAGCCGGGAGTGGTACTGGGGGAACAGCCAAATATCTCTTCATACTGGGTGTGATGAGGATGGTGTTCTGGAAGGAAAAGTACAGTATGAAGCTGCAGTACTCCTAGGCCATGTGTTGTGAAAGCTTTGTAATTATCAGGAGTAGTGCAGGAAATGTCCTGTTCAGGGTTCATTTGTCCTTTCAAGAAAATACTGGAAGGCAGGGGATTGTGTGAAAGACACAGGCTTCAAAGCATCTGTCTCAGTTACCCTTCTCTCATTGCTGGAACAAATACCTGGCACCCAGAATTAAGGAAGGAAAAGTTTATTTAGCTTACAGTTCTGGAGGTTTCAGTCCACACTCTGGCTGTGTACATGGCACAGAGTAGTCCAAAGCAGTATGGTACATGGCACAGAGCAGCCATTCATGGTGGCAGCAAAGAGTGAAGAGCAAAGGGAATGGTGGCAGCTCAGGCAGCTAGCTAGCCTCTCTCCCCTCCTCACAGTATAATGCAGATTACCCACCCCAGGCCAGGGTGTAGCACTCACACTTGGAATCCCAGCATTGGATCCAGAATCAGCCACAAACTCCAGAAGCTGGCCCATAACTACACGAGGCTTTGGAGGGTACAACCAGACACAAGCCATAACAGCATCCCTCTGTGTCTAAGTTTCTCTCTCCTTTTGAGACAGGATCTTGCTATACAGTTCAGGCTGATCTTGAGCTCACTTTGTAGCCCAGGCTGGTCTCAAATTCACAAGGATTCTCTTGCCTCAGTCTTCCAAGTGCTAGAATTACAGGCATGTGCCACTACTCTTGGCTTAACATTTTCATTATCTAAAATTCAGGTTTAACATGGGGCCTTGTACTCTTCATTTGAAAATCTCATCCCCACTCTTTCCACACCATTCACTTCAGCACTACCTTCTTTGAATGTTTTTAGAGACTATGAAAAGATGAGCTGGTGGAAAGGTGAAGGAGATGGCTCAGCTCTGAAATCCATGAGCTTGACATGGTTGTGTCAGCCAGCAGTGAGCTTGAACAGACAACTGGTGCCAACCAACCTCAGGAAGAAACTGACCCACAGGTATCAAACAACCAGACTTGTGGTCCTTTAAATCACTATGCCTTAGCCCAACACCTAGCACCCCTTGGTTCCTACCTCAGCATTTTGACTAATTAGCTAGTTGATTCGTTCACTAAGCTACAAATACCTGTTGAGCACCATCTTAGTACCTGGCAGTGTCAATTAGAACAAAAGCACACTTTTGGAAACCTCCCATGAGTGGGGTGCCACTAAATATTTTATATGTATTATATTATTTAATCTCATACCACTATGATATAGTAGTATTCATATTTGACCAATAAGGATGAGATTTTTAAAACAAAACTCTACTTCATTTTCTAATAATACAGTTGTCATTGGAAGAAGGATTTTTTTGTTTCAGATACATCAAGCTGGTCTTAAAGTCATTATGTACCTACCCTATGCTGGCCTTGAACTCCTAGAGATCCTCCTGCCTAAGCCTACCAAGTGCTGAGATTACAGGTATTCTCCACCAGGCCCAGCTAGAGACAGGTAGGATTGAAGCAGTTTTCAGAGATGGTACTCTTAACACAGGAGCAAATTGCCACCTCTGTAAATCTTCCCTTCAGATTCCCTTTCCTCCTACTTCTCCAAGACTGTGAAGCTCCCTTTCGTATTGTTTCACTGCCTCATAAATTCCCAATCAGACTAAATTCTTCCAGGGCAGAGTGAACATCTTGCTCACGTAGGTACCATCAGTGCCTGGCACACTGTGTAGCCTAAAATAAGTGTTCAATCAATATATCTGGATGCTTTTCTTGAACCGATTGTAGGAGGCTAGTGTGGTAGATACATTAGTCAAGGCAGGAACGTGGAAATTAAGCATTTAGAATTCAGGAAATGGGTTACACAGTTGATGAAGCTCAAAAGCCTCAACAGCAAACCCGCCCTGACCAGGGCAGGTGGTTGGTTGGGCTGGTTTGCTGGTGCCATGCAGACAAGACTTAATATTATGGGGGAGACAGAATGTCAGTGCTGTCTGAGACAAGAGAGGGGAGAAACTCCCTTGTCACATCTTTCTCCACCCTCAGAGCAGCTGTCTCCCCGTGGCTTCAACCCTGCCAGAGCTAGCAGGTGAAGAAGCCTGGGGAGTGTGGCCTGCAGAGAGGGCCAGGAGCAGAATTCCTGGCAGGTAGGTACCAGCAGACGTTACATTTCTCCTGTGTTCATGAGATACTGCAGACCCAGGCTGCTGCCACCCCCAGGGATGAGTGTCCCATTCATGTCTCATCACTGTCATATCATTTCCTACTCCCACAGGACACCACTCCTCTGCTAACTCATCATCACCACTCTGCTGGATCAGACTACATCAGTATGACCCAGTTGTCAATAACAACAAGGAACACTGATCAAACAACTGTTCAGCAGCAGATGTTGTGTTACGCCCTGAGGCTACAGACCTCAAAGATAGACAGTCCCTGTGTGTCAAGGATTCCTGAGCCAGGGGAGACAGATAACTGAGCAGACATGGTTGCTATCTGGCAAGCACAAGGGCCATGGTCAGCACATGTGTCTGAATTTTAGGACTCCAACAGGGTCCACCATGCCCAGTATCTGAAAAATGCAGGACATGAGATTGTCTGGTGATAATTTGATTCATAAAAAATTCACAGTAGAGGTAAGCGTAAGCAAATCAGCAGGCATATTAACCTTCAAGGCCCACTCAGCTCGGACTCTGCTCTCTCCACTCTGCCATGTTCCTGGAAATGGCCTAAAGGTGTGACTACCTCACAACAGATCGCTGGCCAGCCTTTCCACATGTGGTCACCTCTCCTGGACCCAGGATCTTTGCACGTCACTCCATAGATGCTTGAACCGTAAAAGCAGTAATTTCACCAAGATTTTCTTCATTCAGTTCAAGGTCACAGAGCTACAGAACTGCAGAGCAGGTGCTGGCAGCCCAGCCCCAGACCCCCTCATATGCTGACAGACACAGGTGTGTGTGGCTGCAGGTAGCTCAAGGGAGACGCCCAACCCCCACCCAAGCAGCAGCTTTCTGGGTGTGTGCAGACTCCTCTAAAACAACCCAGTGCATGGTTTTTTTGTTTGTTTGTTTTTTCATTTTTTTCATATCCAAGCAATTTTTTTTATACTTCCTGCTTTAGCCACGTGTTACTTTATTTGTATCTTTATTTTTGTGGTGCTAAGGATGAAACCCAGGGCCTCAGGCACACTAGACAAGTGCTCTACCACTAGACTTCCCCAGCCCCTCTGTTTTTCAAATGCAGAACTTTTACAGGATATATTGCTCTCAAACATTCTATACGCATCATTTATCTTCTGCTTCCCCACAACGCTGTTCTCTAAGATGAAGTCTTAGAAGCCCAGAAACCCTTTCCCCCCATCCTCTGGGCTGCTGAGTTCCCCTTGACAAGGACAAAGGTTACAAACAGACTCTACATGCACAGAAGTGGTGGTGTGGACTCCAGTGACAAATGCTACTGAAGTGTCTATGGGAAATCACTGATCCCTCATTAGATTTTTTTTTTTTTTTTTTTTTTTTTTTGACATAGTTTTGCTATGCAGTTCAGTCTGGTCAAGGCTGGTCTTGAATTTACAATGATCTTCCTGCCTCAGCCTCCTGAGTGCTGGGATTATAAGCATGTGCTACCATGCCTGGCCCTCATTAGATTTTAAAGTATATGTTTCAATTTACTTATGCTTTTCCCTCTTATAGTCTTGTCCCTTGTCTGATCCTACTGTATGTATCCCACAGTATGCATGCAGTAGAAAAGTATACTATTATGAAAGTAAAACAAAGCAAAGCAAGCAACAGCTTAAGAGTTGCTGCATGAAGAAAAATAATATCCCAGCCATAAGTCTGCCTGGATATTGGAAGTGAAGTAGGGCAGGCTGTCAAAGCTGAGGAACTTATTCTATTCTCAGGGTAAAGGGGGATTGGAGCTACTTACTGCTAAAGAAAGACACCTTCAAGATCAAGTTAGCAGACAGAGTTGGAGTTGTTCCACAGCCCATCATCCGATGCCATCTAGGAGGGCCTGGCCTTCCCAGATAAGAACTGTTTGTCAGATGGGCTTGCTTGCAGTTTTTAGGCTTCTTTTTGTGCACTGGAGTGGGAGGATTTTTTAGACATTCTCTAAATGCTGGCTACATTGGGTGGATGGCTGAGCACTATAAGAATGCTTCACTAGGTCACTACTAAATGCTATACAGAACACTTCCCAGGAATCTGCACTTAATCCTTACAGCAAGGCCATGAGGAAAACTTGACTAATGAATAATAGAAGAGCAATCTGAAATGATGAAGCTCTACACACGGTATCTGCTCAAGGTCCACACCTGTGCAGAAGGCAAATGCAGCTCTGGGCAGGGCTAAGTATCTTACCTGGGCTAAGAGAGTTCCTCATGTGACATCATACAAGGCTATGCCTCCAAAGACTGCTTTTTAAAATTTTTGTTTTGCAGTATTGGGGACTGAACCCAGGGCCGTCACACTGAGTTACATCCTAATCACTTTTTTAAAAGTTTTTATTTTGAGACAAGTTCTTTCTAAGTTGCCAAGACACACAGATGAGGCTCAAACTTGTGGTTCTCTGCCTCAGCCTCCCACAGTGCTGGGTTTATAGGTGTGTATGGCCACACACAGCTTGGATTTTATTTCTGAGGTAAGGAGGTTACTGGGGATTGAATGCTTGGCCTTGCAAATGCTAAGCACATGCTCCATACAGAACCATAGTGTGATCCCTGGATTGTGTTTTCAACATCATGTTTTGAGAATAACCATGTGACTAATATTTTCATGAAAATTCTGGAATCTTATAGATCACATATGAAGAGTAAGAGGGATAGCTGTTAGTGCTACACTAGAATGATAAGGGGCACTGCGCCATGCTGACTTGACCACCCTCGGGCAATCTGACAAAGCAAGTACCATCCTCAACAAACTTTCTTCTAATTCATGGAGTCCGCCAAGAGGTTTCAGGTGAAACTGTTGCTCCTAACTCCATCTCCTTGGTGCCAACTCCCCCACAGGCTGGTCTCAGCTCCCAGGACACATATAGGCAAGAGGATTCTATCTTCAGTGTCACCTATGAGTGTAGGTTCTCCAAGCTCAATTCATCAGAAGCCAGTACTGGTTAGGAGTTAAAGACCACAGGTGTTCAACCCTCTACCCAGAAACTACCCTGGGTTTTCTTTTCTTTTTTCTTTTTTTTTTTTTTTTTGAGACTTTATTTTATTTTATTTTTATTTATTTATTTTATTATGGCCGGCTCAGCCTGCCCTGGGGGTCAAGCTGGCACAGCATGTGGTGCTGGGGATCGAACCACAGTCCTGAAGTTGCCTAAGCTTGACTAAGCAAGCATTTTAGACCACTGAGCCATCTCGCCAGCCCAGCCTGGGTTTTCTTCTTCCAAGTTATCTTTATCTTTTGAATGTTGCTTCTTCATCTGGAATGGTGGATTCAGTGTCTACCCAGAAAAGACTAAAAGCAGCTAAATATACTAAAGATTGTACAATTATGCACCTTTGTGCTACATATTTATTTTTGCAGTGCTGAGGACTGAACCCAGGGCCCTCACACTGAACTAAGTCCTCAGCCCTTTTTTATATTTTTAACTTTAAGACAGGGTCTTTGTAAGGCTCTGACAGGACCTGACCTCCAAGCCCAGCAGAAGCACTGCTCTATGCAGGGAACTCAGCTCAGTCCTGAAACTGTCATTGGCAAGTACAGGCTGTTGTGAAGGAGACAGGACAGGGCAAGAAATTTTATAGGTCCTAGGGACATCTAGAGACACATGAGAGTTTGCATGAGACTCTTCAAGGACTGACACTGAAGCGCGAGACTGCTAAGCAGCATTGAGCACAGGTGTTTATTGGGCTCTTGCCACCTAATGCCCCCGCCTTCCCTTCATCCCTACAAAAAAGACCCGCTGCTCTTTGTGTGGGGCACACTCCATTTGTCTGCACCCAGGAGCAATAAATCCTACACGATGTTGTCTTCACACAAACCTGTTTTTTGTGGTTTGTGATTTCCCCACCTCCTCCCAGATGTTATAGTCTAAGTCAATAATCTGCCTAGGCTGGGTATAAACTTGCAATCCTCCTGTCTCTGCCTCCCAGAGTGCTAGATTTATAAATATTCACCACCACGTGCCCGAGTATTGCTTTTAGTTGTTGAATGATTGGTTGGGTGGTTGGCTGGGTTTGTTTACCTGTTGAGGTATTGGGGTTGAACCCAAGAGCTCATGTATGCTAGGTATGGACTCTACTACTGAACTATATTCCCAACCCTTTTTTTATTTTGTCAGGGTATCATAGGATGCCCAGGCTGACCTAGAATTTGTGACCATCCTGCCTCAGCCTCCTAAGTAGCTAATATTACAGATATGTCTACATATGAAATGTTAATGAATCCCGACCTAAAGTTATACTACAGAGCTACCATGATAAAATCAGCATGGTATTGGAAAAAAAATAGACCTGAGGATCAATGGAATAGATTAGAAGATGCAGAAGCAAATACAAACAAACTCAGCCACCTTATCTTCGACAAAGAGGCCAAACATGCTTACTGGAAGAAAGATAGCCTCTTT
>PVKN010020743.1:0-15795 GCA_004027915.1 Capromys pilorides
GACCACGATATCAACTAGTAGTGTATAAGTGCTTTCTTCACTTGAACAGATATTAAAATCTGAAAGGAGTTAGTGTTAACTCCATCTTTCTTTTCCTAACTTTTTACACACTGGAATCTTAGCACCATCCCCCCAAAAAGCTTTATAAATCCAGTGTAAGCATCTCAGTAGCCTTAAAAAAAAAAAAAAAAAAAAAGTCCGTCAGGGCTGGCCAGACAGCTCAGTGGATTAAAGCACCTGCTTAGGCAGATAGCAGTACCCGAGGTTCGATCCCCAGCCTGCCATGCTGGCCTCATCCCTGGGGCACCCTGAGAGGGCAATTAAGACTGGGTGTGGTGGTGTGCACCTATAATCCCAGCACTTGGGAGGCTGAAAACAGGAGAATCACTATGAATCTGATCTATGCAGTAAGACCCTGCAGACCCTGTCCTAAACACACACACAAAAAAAATTCAAATTACACTTCAAAAGGAAAACATAAAAAACTAAATGATGAGATCTCAATATAGAAGATTTAATTTTAAAATTTTATAATTAAAAAAATAAAAAATAAAAATTATAATTATATGTGTAATGAATTATAAGAGCTCTATCTAGAGTCTTCCTATTTTTAATGGGATAAATTTTTATTCTGTACTGGAAAGGAATAAAATTATGCAAGACCTGAATTTTGCAGCACCAAATTTGGAAGAACATGTAAAGTAATCATTAATAGGGATAATTTACTTGACAAGGTCTTATAAAATATCAAACAGAATAGCTTTGATAAAAATAAAGAGACATTGCCTATGGAAATACTGTAACTGATAAATTTATAAATTTCTATTAAAAAATTTAAAAACATTATCCACTTAGCAAAATTCTTCCTGTACCTATTGGGGAGAGCAGCACAAATTTAATTTAAAAATTAAACTTCTTAGTATAAAAAATTAAATGATCTCATTTTTTTTGCTTTTGAGTAAAATGGCAATAAAAAAATGCTTCTCTACAGTCAATTATAAAGGTTAACAATTATGAAATGCAAAATACAACTCAAATATTCTGTAATTTTATAAAAATCAAAACTAGCAATTGTATTAGAAAATAATTACAGCATTCAGAAAATTAGCAGCGGCCGGGCATGGTGGCCCACATGCTATAATCCCAGCACTCTGGAAGCTGAGAGAGGAGGACTGCTGTGAGTTTGAAGCCAGTCTGACCTAACAGAATTAATTCAAGGCCGGTCTAGTGGTCTAAACTACATAGTGAAGCCTTAACTCAAAAAGAGAAAGAAAAAGAAAGAGACAAGACAAAATTAATAGGAGAGATACACAGTTAGCTAAGAAATTGATTTTTAAAAGCATGGTTATTACTCCATAAAAATATATATTTATGTTTCTTAATTCAATTACAATGACTATAAAGATTTTTTACATCATATAAAATGTTTTATAAAATTTCTTTTTGGAAAACAAAATTTGAACAAAACTATTTTACTGATACATCAATCCAATAAAAACCAGATTAATAGTCAAAAATAAAAATATTCCAAAACAGTTACAGCTGGTCATGGTGGTAAATACTCACACAGTAATATCTACATTCTGTAAAACTAAGGCAAGAAGATCCAAGTTTGAGCCCAACCTGGGCAATTTAATGACTTAGTGAAACCCTGTCTCAAATTTAAAAAGGATATAGCTCATGTGAAGGGTCTATTACTAGTTCAGCAAAAAAAGAATTTAAAGTATTTATAGTCCTCCCTTCATTCTCAAAAATGTTTGAGGAGCCAGAGATACAGAACAGCACCTGCCTGCCGAACACATGGTCCCGAGTTTGATTCTTGGTGCCCCCCCCCCACCCCAAAAAAAGTTTCAGCTTGAAAACTAGAGTCATCTATTTATAGACAAGAAAGCAAATGAAATGTTTCCTCCACAAGAACTTCTACTACCAGGCAAAAAAATTCATACATATTAACACATTCTGGGTTCCAAAATATATCTTATTAATCATCACATTAGATTCATTGGTTACCACATAAAACACACATGTGAGATGGTTATCAGTCTACTATGATGTTCTAAAGTGCACTTTGCACTGGTAACTAGAGCAATACAGCTAAGTAAGAATGGAAAAAGTCATCCGAATTGCCAAGTAACTTAACCAAGTAAGATGACTGAAGAATGTTTTGGATGTGTCTCAGTAAAACTGACTTTTGCTGTTGTTCTTGTTGTTGTTAGACTATAAATACAATTACATTTTAGGTCTCAAGAAAAATCACAAACAACAAAAGTATCTGTAAAAATCATTACAGTGATTATCTCTGGATAATGAGATTATAAGTGGTTATTATATTTTTATATTACTCTGTATGTCCCTGAAAATATTTTTACCCTAAGCATGTTCTACTTAATAATGACAATGAAACAATGGTTATTTTCAATATAGGGAAAAAATAAAAATTCAATAATTTTATCAGTATACTGAACATGTAAATTAAATTTTAATGCAATGACTGCACATGACCTTTTAGCAACTATACTTCTAAAGGAAAACATTTAAACTGTAATTGTCAAAATCCAAGTGACCTTTTACAATTCTGTTAGAATAATTTTAAAGAAATTTTATACATCATAATCAGTTGTGACAGTTAAGGGTTTTTTATAATTTTTAAATTTTTTAAAAATTATTTATTTATTTGGTACAGGATCTCACTACATAGCTCAGACTCATAGTAACGCTCCTGTCTCAGCCTCCCCAGTGCTGGGATTACAGGCATGAGACACCACACCCTCTTCCAGTGGTCAGCACAGTGTACCTGGCAAGGTATGAGGTGTACAAGGGATTGAACCTGGGTCCTTGTGCTTGCCAGGCAGGAGCTTAGACCACCGAGATATCTCCCTCACCCTGTTGTGACAGTTTAAGTATTCATAAATGTACAAAAGTTTTCCTCTAAGTAATCAGTTGCTATTCACCACAGTCTGAATGAAGGTAACACAGTGCTCCAGTGTAAGATTTGGTTCTATGAATTACTTGATCAATAAAATGTAAGAAAGTCATAGTTCTAAGTAGAACCTTTAACAGCAACTATTTGTTTCTGACAGCTTTTATTCCTTTCTCCCAGCCAGCAAAACAGTATGTCACGAATAGGGACTGAGTATCGTAGACCCTGAAATAAAAAGAACTGCAGACCACAACCACAGCTAATTCCTTGGGACTCTATAATGAGGGCAATAAATAAACCTTTCTTATTGGGGAGTTAAATTTGGCGAGGTGTGGTGGCACAAACCTGGAATCCCAGCACTTAGGAGGCTCAAGCAGAAAGACTACCCTTAGTTTAAGGACAGCCTGAACTACATAATAAAATTTTGTCTCAAAAAAAAAAGAGTGGCTTCAAAGTCAGTTTGGGAGGGAAGAATTACCGGGGGAGATGCTGGATTATGTGATTTCAAGAGCCTAAGATCTTTAACACAAAAACCAAAATTATAAATGGTTCAGACTTGTTATAAATGATTATAGAACAATGTGGCAAAAAATGAAAATAGAGACACAGAGATGTCCATTTTTTTTAACTGATCCTAAAGTCACATGACAGAGTGGGTCACGTATAAATTAATGAAATGAGAGAGCAGGACTGATTTTTTTTTTTTTTTTTTTTTTTTTGCGGGACTGGGAATTGAACTCTGGTCCTTGCGTTTGCCAGGCAAGCACTTATTCTACTGAGCTATCTCCCTAGCCCCACAGGATCGTTTTTTGAGGTAAAAGTTTTTTATAATTTTTTTTTTGTTCTTGACACAGGATCTCACTATGTAGCCCAGGCTGGCCTTGAACTCACAGTGATCCTCCTACATCAGCCTTCAGGCTGGCCTTGTGCTCACTTTTTGCAGACCCCAGGCTGATCTTGAACTAGCAGCCTGTGTCTCAACCTCCCAAGTGCTGAGATTACAGGCATGCACCACCACACCTGGGGCATGTGGGTCTGGGATAGAACTCCAAACCGTGCGCTTGCCAGTAGATACATAAATACGCCTCTGGGCTATCTTCCCCAGCCCATCAGTTCTTTACTTTGATTATGGCTGCAACGACATGAATCCACACATTATGAAACTGAACAGACTGAATATTCTTAATCCAAAAATCAGAAATGCTCCAAAACATTTAGCAACAGCAGACATGCAGAATATTAATTCCTAATCACATTTGATGGACTATGGTCAAAATGCAGGCACATTAAGAATAATGGAGAAAATTACCAATAGACTACATTGATAAATTACGTATGAAACATAAACCAATTCTTTCCCTCTATTTTATTAGGTATATGCAAATGCTCCAAAATCCAAAGTTCAAAATCCAAAACACTTCCGGTCCCAAATGTTTTAGAGAAAGAGCACTCAACTTATATATGAGTATGCCTTAGTCCATTTTCTGCTGTTAGAAGAGAACACTGTAGTCTTAGTAATTACAAAGAAATGTACTTCTCACAGTTTTGGAGGGTGGGGCATCCAATATCAAGGTACCAGCACCTGGGGAGAGTTTCTAGTGCTACATTAACAATGGAGAGCATCTCATGGCAACAGCAAGGCAAAGCAATCCCAAGATAACTAACCCACTGCTACTCTTCAAAAAGGTAAAGGCCTCGTGATCTTAATCACCTCTCAAAAAATTTTACTACCTAATACTATCAAGGTGGCAATTAAATCTCAATATGAATTTCACATAAGATATTTAAACCATGCCATGTTTATAAAGCTTGGCAAAACCTAAGATCTGTAAGACGTACTGATTCAACTTCTCTAGATTTGCTACTGTACTGTAGCTACACAGGATGTTACAATTAGGGTAAGTGGTTGAAGGGTATATGGCACTTCTCAACTACTTTTTATAACTTTCAAAATAAACAGTATAAAGACCACTGTGGGGGCTGGGGAGATAGCTCTGTGGCACAAGTGCCTGCCTGGCAAGTGCAAGGTCGTGAATTCTAACGCCGTCCCACCAAAAAAAAAAAAAAAAAAAGACCACTGTGATGGAGAGAGAAACCAGCAATTTAGAAAGGAAAAAATACATTGTAAGAAAACAGCTATTGAGCCTTCATAATAAAAGGGAAAGGAATAGATCTTTCTTCCTCTTTTTTTAAAATGTGTTTGGTACAGGATCTCATTACACAGCTTGGACTCATAGTGATCCTCCTGTTTTCAGCCTCCCTAGTGCTGGGATTACAGGCATGTGCCACCACACTTGGACTCAGTCATGGCTCAGTGTGCCCCAGGATGTGGCCGGCATGGCATGGGATACCTGGGCTCAAACCCCAGTCCATATGCTTGCCTACACAGACACTAAGTCTGCTGAGTTATCTCACTGGCCCAGGAATAGATCTTTCAAAATGTTTTCAGTTTTGCTGTCTACTAAAATTTTAAGAAAATGAGCATCATTCCAGTACTAGTAAACATTTTTAAAAAAGTGTTTTTTTACTAAACTTTATTTATTTATTTATTTATTTATTTATTTATTTATTTATGGCCAGCTCAGCTTGCCCTGGGAGTGGGACTGGCACAGCATGTGGTGCCGGGGATTGAACCACAGTCCCTGCAGTTGCCTAAGCTTGCCTAAGCACCACTGAGCTATCTCACTGGCCCTAAAAAGGTGTTATAATTGCACAACATCCTATAATTTGCCATAAAATTATTTTTTGACATATTAACATGAAACTCCATCAATTGAGAATTCTGCCTTTTAACCTTCTATTTTCAAAAGGTCTGAAAACCAGAAGACAAAGCCCTATATCTTTTCAACTCCTCCTTCTCAACTACATTACCATTCCTTAAACAGAACATTAAATCATAAGGCAATAGTACTAACTGAATATACCCAAAGGCTTATGTTTTTACACATGATTATAATGTGTAGTGTTTAGTAATAAGACTTGTAATGTCTAAGAAAGACTTGTAAACTTTACAATGCAAAGGAAAACAGAAAAAAAAAGATCAAGTAATCCAAACTAACAAGGAAAACAGCAGAAACTGCAGTCAAGGGAAAACCAATAATTGAGAAATTTTAGAACTCTGAAGCTAGTATGAAAGATGTGGGAAGAGTAAGAAAATGAAGGTCTCCTTAAATGAACAGTCCTCACCTGCACAGCTGGGGCGTAGGACACACTAAGAATGCGAGTAGCTCCCTTATAAAATGCAGGATTATTACCCTTTGGTAAGTCACAACTCATTTAATAATTTAATGTACACCAGATGCCTCCTAGGTACATAATAATAGGTTTAGGTATCTAGGGTTACAATAATCAGATTGGGCTCCTGCCTTCAAAAAAGGTTACAATCTACTGAGGACAACATGGGCTACAAAGTGAGCTCAAGGCTAGCATGAACTGCATAGCAAGACCCTCTCTCAAAAAGGCAAAAAAAAAAAAAAGATAGCATCCTTAGCATGCAAAGAGCTAAGAATACTGCTAACAGTACTCAAAAGAGAATCTTCAAAATTTAAACTAAAGAAAATATACTTTGAATATTATCAGAACTGAGATAAAAGAGGGACTTTACAACAGACTTTTTTTTGTCTTTTTGAGACAGTGTCTCGCTATGCAGTCCAGGCTGGTCTCGAACTCACACCGATCCTGCCTCAGCCTTCCAAGTGCTGGGATTATAGGCATGCACCACCACACCTAGCTCAGAACAGACTTTCAAAGACAATACAACTGGATTCCACTGTAAAATAATGGGTATAAACAGATCATATCAGAAACTCGGAAGAGACTAGTTTTTGTGAAATCAAATTCAATGCAATCAAAAAATAAATTCACAACTTTACTGATCTCCAGAGTCATTAAAAATAAACATTTAATCTACCTATCCCTCCTGTTCCAGTTGCCCCATGACAAAGCCCTGCTGTTTGCCAGATTGTCCCAAGTAGCTAGACTACAGGTGCACACTACTGTAACCGGCTTGAACTAAATCAGTTTTTTTTTTTTGTTTTTGCAGGACCGGGGATTAAACTTCAGGCCCTTGTACTTCCCAGGCAAGCTCTTATTCTACTCAGCTATTTCCCCAGCCACAAGTTTCTTAAAGTGAAACGAGAAATTCTCTTTTGAGTACTGTATGTGATTTTTACATATTCATTAACTGAACTATTACTTATTTCCAAAACAGCAATGAGTTTGCAAATAAAAATATTCATCACTGACTTTTTCCCCTCAACTGAGAATTACCCCAGGGCCTTGCATATAGTAGTACTCTTAGCACTGAGCTATATCTCCTGCCATTTTTATTTTTTATTTTGAAACAGGGTCTCACTTAGTTGCCCAGACCCTCCTGAATCTTATGACATCCTTGCCTGTCTCCCAAGCAGGTCAGTTTATAGGTGTGTGCCACCACATCAAGTTTGTCCAGGATTTAAACAGTAAGTACTTATGAAACACTACTCTTGGGGGGGGGGGATAATAGCACAGAATAGCTTAGATTAATAAAAGGTGACCCAGATTAATTGAAAGTAAATAAACACACATGTTTATACAGACAAATGAGAGCAACTCATTCAGGGAGACAAATACAAGCACTGAACAAATGAGACCAAAATTTAAAAATTTTTTATAGTTAACAGGATAACAGAAACCAAGAAGAATCAGTAATCAAGTATCGCTCTTCTTAAAGGCAAGTTCAAGGCCTAGGGACATGGCTTAAGGATAAAGCACTTGATATAATATACAAAGTCTTAGAAAACATCTGCGACAGAACACAAGAAAGGTAACCAACATTCTCCAGGAAGTACTTTTTATTTTCCTTCTCAGCACCCCCCAAGTGTTTTGCAGTCAGACCAGCTGCCCCAGACACCACAAGAGACATTTAACTTCAGCAAGCTTCAGATGTGGCCCTTCACCATGGCTAGCTGACTCTAATCCTCTGCAGCACTCCTCAATTAGGTTAGCAAAGGGCCCCTCCCTCCCCCATGATCATAGAAAGTCTGACGCTGCATATAGGTGCACCTGCTTTTTTTCTATATAGACATCCTGCCCACGTTCTCAGTAGGTCAGTCAGTGTACATACAGTTCACCCTTACACTGATAACTGCTGGCATTTAAAGCTCCAACTATCAACACTAAAACAGCTAAGCTTTGCCAATTCACATTTTCTAAACAAAATCAGCAACACCCCTTAGCCTGGAAGCCTGTACAGGGAGGGACCTGCCTCTTTACAGAAGAGGGAAGACAATGATAGTTATGAACAATGGAGGAGAGTGTAAAGAACCAGCCCATGTCCAATTTCCATCTTAGAGCTAAAGACTCACACCAACTGATAACAGATCCTCAACCTCGAAAAACTGCAAGTATTTAAATTTTTAAAAAGAAACAAGTTATACTGTAACATATGAATTTTAACATTGTATTTTAAACTCACACAGGCACAGCTTCACAACTTGATAACAGATAATATTTATGACTCTTCATTGAGCACTTCCTGTATATCAAGTACTATACTAATCTATACTCTATTAACAGATGAGGAAAATGAGACATCAATGAATTGATTAACTGACTCAAAGTCACACATGTAGTTAAGGTTGGAATTCAAATCCAAACAGGATTTTTTCTCTTTTCCTTCCTCTTTTTTAGTACTGAGTATTGACTCGGGGCCTCACTCATGCTAGACAAGTACTCTACCACTGAATACCATCTCCAGCACTTTTAGAAATTTATTTTGGGTCAGGGTCTTGCTAAATCCTTACCTAGGATGGCCTCAGACTTGTTGGGATTACATATGCGTATTACTGTACCCACGAAAAAAAGAAAGAAAGAAAGAAAGAAAGAAAGAAAGAAAGAAAGAAAGGAAGGAAGGAAGGACAGACTCACTCACTCTACCATGAGCTATATCCCCTGCCCACGTGATGACAGATTTTTAAAATTGATATATACACACAATTGGATGTTAGTCACAAAACAGAAGGAAACCCTGTTGTGTGCTAGCTACAACATAAAGCTAGTAATCCAAATGAAATAAGCCAGTTACAGAAGAACAAATTCATGGAAGCAGAAAGTGCAATGGTGGTTTCAGAGAACAGGTAGTAAGAAAACGAGGAATTACTCTTCAATCAATATAATTTCAATCACACAAAGCAAAAAAGTTTTAGAGATCTATACAAGACTGAAATTACAGTTACCAAGACTATATGCTTAAAAAAATTTTGTAGTGTTTGCCATGTTACTTAACACAATATAGGGACAGCTGGCATCCCTATATTACTCCTGATCTTGGGAAGAATGCTTTGAAGCGTTCATCAATAATTACAATGCTTTTGCTGTGGGTTTTTCACAACATGGTCTTCATCATGTTGAGGAAGTTTCCTTTTGCTATTATTGAGTGTTTTCATCATGTGAAAATTTTGAATTTTGTTATGCGCTCTTTCAATTAAGATGAACAAGTGATTTTCTTTCTTCATTCTATTAAGATGGTATACTTATACTGAATTATTTTCATATGCTAAGCAGTGCTTGCATGTGTTTCATTTGATTATCTTTTCCTGGAAAAAAAAATTAAAAGCCAGGAAACAAAACATGTCCTTTTTCAGCCAAATGACAAAATTTTGGTAAAAAAGATACTGTTTACCTATACTATAATGTGGAAATATCTGTTTTATTTCAGACACTTGAGTAGTAAAACACTACTGCTATATATTACTTTCAATTATACACATTCCACGAATTTGTCATTTGGCCAGTCTGCCAAACACATTCACGCCAGAGCCATAATTAGTATGCCTCACTGCCAAGGCATCCTGAACCACCAGTGGCATATGCATGATATCCCACACGACTGTGCTGCCTGATGGAACAGTTATGCATGTATTACTTACAGGTGGTTCAACTAGCTGGAATGTGTTCCAATTGCAAATACTGCTTTAGACTTTGTATATAGGTCATTCAATGTTTTTTGTTTTTTGTTTTTGCGGGACTGGGGTTCAAACTCATGACCTTGCACTTGCCAGGCAGGCACTTGTACCATGGAGCTATCTCCCCAGCCCATACAGATCATTCAATGTTGATCTGCAGAAAATAACCTAGACTAGAAATTATTGCTTAACCTCTAAGCCAGGTATGGCGACACACACTTGTCATTCCAATACTTAGGAGGCTGGAAGATCCCTGTGAGGCCAGCCTGAGGTATACAGTAAGTTCAAGGACAACCTGGACAGCATAATGAGACCCTATTAAAAAAAAAAAAAAAAACAAACCTTCAAGCAGCCAGTTTAGCTTTTATCTTCATCTTCCTTCTATTCACAACTGAGCTTACAGCTCTAGCTCAAATCTGAGTTTCACTTTCCCTCCACGGATGGTGGAAATCTGGTCTCTCTTTAATATCTGTGATGAGAGCTGGGTGTAGTGGCACATGCCTGTAACCAAAGCATTTGGGAGACTGGGGCAGGAAGCCTCTTAAGAGCACAAGGCCAGCATAGGCTACATAGTGAAATCGAGGCCATCCTGAACTTAAATTGTGAGAGCATCAAAAAAAGAAAGAAGAAACAAAAGCATCCAAATTGTTATGGAAGAAGTAAAACTGTATTTACACACAACATGGTCTTATATAAACAAAAACCTAAGCAGTCTATTAAACCTAGCTATGTGCAACAAAGTTGTGAGACACCAGGTCACTATATAAAGACTATATTTTATATACTTGCAATAAACAATCTAAAAGTGATATTAAAAATCAATTTCAGGGCTGGCAAAATAGCTCAGTGGACTAAGTGCCTGCTTAGGCAAGCACAGGGACCAGCACTACATACTCCACCAAATGCGCCAGCCCTGCCCGCATGCACACTGAGCGGCCACCAAGACCAGGCATGGTTGCACAGGCCTGTAATCTCAGTAGCGGGAGGCTGAAAGCTGGAGGATTAACTCAGAGTCTGAGCTACATAGTGAGATCCTGCACCAAACACATTTTAAAAAAAAAGAATTTCAAATTGGGTGTGGTGACTTATGTCTATGATCCCAACATTAAGGAGGCTAAAGCAACAGGATCTGGTGAATTCAAGGCCAGCCTAAACTAAATAATCTTTCACAACCAGACTGAACTAGACAGTGAAACCTTGTCTCAAACTTCAAAATCAAAAAAAATTTCAATACCATTCACAATATCAAAAGAATTAACATAAGAATAAATTTAACATAAGCATAAAGCATACTCAGAAAAAAACCCAAGGCACTGTTGAACAAAATGAAAAAACATTTCATTGGAATGTGGAAGGGAAGGCTTAATACTATCTTGATGACAACAGTCTACAAACTACAGATTCAAGGCAGTTTTTATGAGAATCCTACTTCACTTTGTAGAAACTGACAAGTTTATTCTAAAATTCATATGGAATTAAATCCAAAATTGCCAAAACAACAAAATGGCCAAAGCAAAGTTAGAGCACTAACTTGTCCTCGTTTCAAAATTTACTACACCACAACGATTTTCAGAACAGTGCTATGCTATATACAAATATACAAATCAATAGAAAAGAATTAAGAGTTAGAAATAAACTTTTATCTATATTAGGTGATTTTTGCCAAGCTGGCCAAGACTATTAAATATACAAAAACAGTCTTTTCAACAAATGATGGTGGGACAGACACTGCAACAAAAGCAAAAGAGATTTATAAACACAAGAATGAAGTTGAACCTTTACCTCACACCTATATACAAATTAATTGAAAGTAGAGTTTGGTTTCAAAGCACAAAGGAATTCACAGAAAAAGAATTCAGTTACACAATAAGTACCACATACAACTACACAGAAGAATTCATGAAGTGATATTTCAAAGGTCATTTGCAATAATATTAAATTCATATATATAAATATATAAGCTTAAGTAAACTATATAGTACTCAATGGCTATATATTCTATTTATTTCTTTGTTACAGGGTCTCAATACGCACAGCTCAAGACTCATAATGATCCTTCTCTCTCAGCCTCACTAGTGCTGGGATTATAGACACACACCACCATGCCCAGTTTCTGGGCCAGCCCAGCATGCAGTATTAGGGATCAAAATCAGGTTCTTGCATTTGCCAGGCAGGTGCTTAGACCGTTGAGCTGTCTCTCCAGCCTCAATGACTATACTCTAAAGATAACAAAAATGATCAGTTGGGGATGCCAGTAATCCCAACACTCAGGTGGCTAAAAGCAGGAGGATTGCCTGAATTCAAGACCAGTCTAGACTGAGTTCAAGAACAGCCTGAACTATACAGCAATACTCTAGTTTCTCTTCAAATCACACAAATCTTTCACCTTTTACTAAACTACACAGTGAGATTTAAAACAGAAAAGAAAAAGAAACATCTATGAAAACTACGCAGGAATATACCCATAATGTTAAGAAAACAGAATAGTGCCCAGGGATATTGCTCACTGGCATAAGTACCTGCCTGGCAAATGTAAGGTCCCAAGTTCAATCGCCGGTACCAAATAAAGAAAACAGAATATAAAATTATACATACATATTCACATGTGAATGAGATTACAACCACTTTGAAACATACATACATGGAAAAAAAGGTAAAATAAATTGTGATTAGTAATCTTCTTATATTTTCTGCATGTTACAATTTTTTTTAAATAAGTACAATTTTAGAAATGGGGAACAGTAATAAGAATGTGTGGGCTGGGTGTGGTTAATCCCAGCATTTAAGAGATCAAGGCTGAAGGACTTCCCTGAGTTTCAGGCCATTCTGGGCTACATAAACAAACAGTAACTTGGTTCAACAATCACTTTCTATAGATGTGGTCTCTATAATGATAAATTCCTTTTCCCATAAGATGCCACAGCCTAGAACACATGTTCAGTTATTAATAAAAACTGGTACTATAACAATCAGTTCCACCAAACCCCTTTTTTTCTGCCAGAACCACTTTAACCTGAAAAATATAGTCTCAAGCAGGGCACAATGGCACATGCCGCTTATAATTCTAGCTATTCAGGAGACTGAAGCAAGATCACAAGGTTGAGGGCAGCCTAGCAACTTAGTAAATCCTGTCTCAAAATAAAATTCAAAAAGGACTGAGTTCAATTGCCAATACTTAAAAAAAAAAAAAAAAAAAAGACAAAGTGTGGCATGGTACACGTTTGTAGTCTCAGCTACTCAGTAGGGTGAGGCAGAGGACAACCTAAGCTCAGAAATTCAGAAATTCAAGATTACCAGCCTTCAAAATGCAGCAAGAACATGTCAAAATAAGTAAAAAGTAAAGATACACTCAATTTGTATTTGTTAAGACTACCTAGGTTTGGAGACTGCCCTGGGCCCACCGGAAACTCATTCAACCCAGCGAGACATGTAAAAGAATATTCACGGAGGCCAAGAAGATAGCTCAGTGGCTTAAGCGCCTACCTGACAAGTACAAGGTTCTGAGTTTGATCCCTTGTTCCACAAAAAGAAAAAAGAATATTCATATAGGGGCCAGGGATTTACGTCAGTGGTGCAACATCTACCTAGCTCACATGACGTCCTGAGTTCAACTCTTAGTAGCCCCCCTCAAAAAGCAAGAATGTTTACACTCCTGATTAAAACCACCATAAACGTCCATTTTGAGCTGACTAAAGTACACGTTTAATACCCTGAAGTTAAAAAAAAAAATGAATTTGGGTGTGATAGCACACATCTATAATTCTAGCACTTGGTAAGCTGAGGCAAGAGTATCATTTTGAGTTTGAGGCCAGCCCGAACTATATAGCAAGACTATGTCTCAAAAATAAATAGAAATAATAATCAGGAAGATCCACACATGCTAACAAAAAAGCCTCCTGGATCAAATAAGCCCAAAATATTGAGATAAAATGTAAAACAAGAGGTTTATTTAAAACAAAAAATATAAATACTGATAATTACAGAAAATATACGAAACTAACAAGAATGGCTGGCTGCTTCTGGGAAAGGGACTCAAGCCCTCGAGAAGCATGACTTTTCACTAGTATTATTTGATTTTTTTTTTTTTTTTTAAATATACATTCATGAGGCCAGGGAGATAGTTCTGTGGCACAAGTGCCTGCCTGGCAAGTGCAAGGTCTTGAGTTTGAACCCCAGTCCTGCAAAAAACAAACAAACAAAAAATACATTCATGCTGTTTTATTTCTAACTATAAAACAAATTATAAATTCTGAACCTCCATATTCTCCAATATGAAAGAATGACATAACAATCTAGTTCACTGGTCATCCTAAAGATCAAATGAAAGATCATAAAATGTTTTGTAAATTATAAAACACCACACAAAATTATAAATTAATCCTCTAACTTAATCCTCTATACCAATTATTATTATTATTCCTCTGATCATTTCTCTAAACTCAAAGATGAGAATGTTTAAAATAAAATCAAAGAGTAAACTTAATCTTGGAACACAGTTTTACTTTAACAGTTACTGGTCTTGATTTAAATGCTTGAATTTTCAGCTGGCCATCGTAGTGCTACTCATAAACCCAGCACTCTGTGAAGCAAAGGCAGGAGGATCACAAGTTTGAGCCCAACATAGGCAACTAGCCACACAGGGAAACCTAGTCTCAAACTTTAAAAACATATGGGGATTTAGTACAATGCAAAGGTCCTGTGTTCAATTCTTCTTTTTTTTTTTTTTTTGTATTTCAGTACAGGGTCTCACTACACAGATCAGACTTGCAGTGATCCTCCTGTTTTCAGCCTCCCAAACACTTCAATTCTTAATACCATTAAAAAAAAAAGTAGTTAGGTGACACACACCTATAATCCCAGCACTTGGAGGGCAGGAGGATCACTCTGAATTAAAAACAGCATAAATGGCCATTTTGAGCTGACTAGTTAATAAATTAAGTACACATATCTACAGGAATATCCTAAATTTTTATAAGATAAGCCAGCCTAGGCCACACAGTGTGATATCATCTCAAAAAATAAAAAGTAAATTTTCAAAAATGTTGTCCTATAGAAATGCTACGTCAGTTGAGTCTACAAGGAATATATGCTCACTGTTGAAAAAAGGCAAATAAAAATCATAACCATGCTATTATAACATCTTAAGTGTTTCCTTTTTTTCTTCTAGTATTCTATGTATGTTTAATGGGTTAGATCATTTGTGTAAATGAAATTTCCACTTTACTGTAATACAGCATTCCTCAGACTATTAAAAACTAGTATATATTTTTAACATAATTTTAATAAAGGAGTATCTTGCTGATGAGGATACAAGCGTTTTTTGTTTTGTTTTGTTGTTTGTGGTACCAGGGTTTGAACTCAGGACCTTGCTCTTCCCAAGCAAGCACTTATTCTACTGAGCTATCTCCCCAGTCCCTAGAATATAAGTGTTTTAAAGCAAAATTCCAGCATACAGGTTTGCCTAATACACTTGGCCTTTTGTTTATTATTTTCTACAAGTTCTCTTACTAACTAGATCCATCCAGCCATTTTCTTGCCCTCTGACTTTCAGGGTTCCAATTATTTCAATCCCAAAACTCAGCAAAAAAAAGATAAATGTATAAGTGCTCTTATATCTTGAAAAGTAAACACCCTACATCAGTGGTGTCCAACTGCAGCAGGCTACTGTGTCACTGAAGTTCTAAAAGGTTCACCATCACCATCCCAGACTAAGCCCTTAAAATTAGACTACTAGACACATGCTAAGATGCTCAATTTTTTCCTGCTACATGTTAGTTACTAGTATTCTGTCTGCAAATAGAATGAAAGCAAAGGTATGCACTCTCAGATTATTCCTAGGAGACTACGCTACAAACCTAACTGCTCCTAATTAATTTTAACTACAGCAACCCCTACCAGGTGCTGAACATTCCAAGTCATTTTTCAGACTGA
>PVKN010020744.1:0-15803 GCA_004027915.1 Capromys pilorides
GGTAGGGTGGGTAGGGTAGAGTAAGTAGGGTACGGTAGAGTGTCATAGATGAACACTTCAGCTATAATTTGGAAAATGTACACAATGCAATCAAGTGTTTCTTGAACTTCCTTGAACAGAGGAAAAGGGGATGGTGAATTAACTCTGATACTTTTATACATGTTGGCCTTGAAACTATCCTACCCATAACACCATGCCAGTAGACCCAACGTGAGAAAGAGGACATCACTGTTCGATAAAATCTAAAATCTCATATATTGAATCTTTTGGTAGCAGTAAGACAAATTGTGTAGGATGCTAAAAGTTAGGGACAAACTAAAAAGACTTAAGACTTCAAAAAAAAAAATTGTTTGCCTTTTCCTTATTGCATAAGGGCTGGCCAGACAGCTCAGTAGAGCACATGCTAGGGGCAATATTCCAGCATTGCCTTCGGCATTTCTGGTCCTGTGCTGAAGGTGGCATTCTTCAGTTATCCAGAGCTGCATGTTATAATTTCCCCAAGGGCAAAAATTCTAGATCAGTTGACTTCCTAATCCTAATTTCTTTAATTATTTAGTAACTCTATGTCTCACTTTCCTCCCTTGTGAAACAGCTGTAAAAATAGAAAATACCTTATATCCAGAGACACTGTAAATGAATTGCGTCTACCCAGATGATGTAAATGAGTGAGAGCTATTAGCAACTTCAGGGCCAGGGAAAGTGGTTAGTATTTGTTATGACGTTGCTCTTGTCATGATGTTATTATTACCTTATCTGGATCATTGAAAATTTTTCCTCCATTCTTTGGTAGAAATATTTAAAGATCAAACAGGTTGGTCTGTAAATGAAGATGAACATTTACTGTTAAACTAGCAGATACCTTATGTGTCTTCCCTCGTTGAAGATATACGGCATATTTTCTGGGTTAGGACACTCGAACCTGATATCCTGTGTTTAAACACGATGGATAATACTCACAAAGTCCCTTAATCTCATCTGATTCCCACGAGAGGGAGCCTGTTTCTCAGTGATGACAGTAGATCTCAGCCCTATCATGAGCTCTTCCCGAGAGACTCCTGAAACACTAGTTTTATAGCAAAGATGCCTTCTGGCAAGACTGACTATGAAAAGCATTTTCTCTTCCATTGACTTGTATTATAAAGCCAGAGATGTGATCTCATGGGGGGAAAAAAATCACACAACTGATTGGACAAAAATAGTTAAGGAATGAGTAGAAGCATGATGTACTTGCTTTATCCCACAGATGAGGTGTAAGTTCCTCACTATTTTGTGCCTCATAAGGATTTAGTGCAGGGCCCTAAACATGGGAAATATGGAGATAGGGGGCCACATCTATATGCTAGAACCAGAAATTTTTGCAAACTTTTAAAAAAAAAATTGCCGTAGAATTCTTTTTGAAAGCAGATTATTCTTCAAAAAATGTGTACATCAGAAGAGAGGGGCCGCAAGATGGCTTAGTGGTCTAAAGTGCCTGCTTAGGCAAGTTTAGGCAACCGCAGGAAGTGCGGTTCAATCCCTGGCTCCACATGCTGTGCCAACCCCACCCTCAGGGCAGGCTGAGCCGTCATATATATATATATGAGGAGCCTAAGTACCTAAGTTCATGGCGGGGAGAGGAGCCACAGCCCCCTGGCCCAGGTGCTCTCACAGCGCTACACAGAGAGAGCTTTGTGCTTTGAGGAACACAGGCGTGAAGCCTCTGAGACTGGAAAATTTTTAATCCGACAAGGTGTCTGAGATTCAGCGACTTAATTAAGTCTATGAAGCCAATTATGGTAAAATCAGGACCAGGACGCAGATCTTTAATTGTACTGGGAGGATGCTAAGCTCTCCCTTCCCTGAATGAAGATAATTTCTATCCCTTTGATTTGTGCCTGAAAGAATTTAGCCAGAGCCAACTCCTAGGCCTACGGACGGAAGCAGACAGCAATATCACAATTCACCACTAGATGTCACCGTAGGCCACCTTATTGTGCCTATAGTCTCGCAGCTGAATTGCTCTCGAATTTCTTAATTTGGAGTCTATAGACTTCCAGAGAACCCATGGATTAATTAGTAGATTCAGAAGAACTATGAAAAATATGAAATTGTGTCATAACCTCAACGGAAAGCTAAAAAGTTATTTGGTGAGTCACAAAGAAAAAATTGTTAGTTGAGATTTACTGTTGAGAGAAAAAAAAAAATATGGGTGTTTCACAGACTGAGCTCCCTGGATGAGGTCAGTGGGAGGGGCTCGCCCCGGGGTTCCCCGCCTTCTTTTAAAGCTGCAACTCTGCCCTCTGTGTCACAGAGCAGGTGCTGAAGGGCTGAGGAACATGAGACTCGAAGTTCAGTAGAACTGGGTTCGAATTTGGCCCCTTCCTTGGCTGTATGCGCTCAGGTATGTTATTTAAGCTCTATCTGCATGGACACAATGTTAATGTAATCGCACTGTGAGGTCTGTGAAGACAAACTGAGATGATATGTGAAAATGAAGGTTAACTGTCATTTTAAACTTTGATTACTTCACTTGATAAAAGTCTGCTTATAGCCAAGAATATTTGAAAACTACAGACTAAATCCAATTTCTTTCTGTTTTTCTTTCTGTCTGAGGATTGAACCCAGGACCTTGGCACCAGGCTATGTTCCGTTTTTTAAAAATGTCTTATTGTGAGACAGGGTCTCACCAGGTTGTCCAGGCTGGGCTGTAACTTGTGATCCTCCTGCCTCAGCCTCCCAGAGTGCTGAGTGCACCAGTGTGCATCACCGAGCCTGGTAAACTTCCATTTTAAAAATGTCGGAACTGGGACTTAGGAGGCCAAGTGGCTTGGTTCTCTGATTAGGTTTCACAATTTAGTAATACAATGCAATTATTTATGTAAAACAAGACATTCCTTTGCTAATCTTTTACAGGTGTATGCCTCCATGCGCAAAAGAACCTGATATGTCCCCATTTGGGTTCATAAAACTCACAAAATAGAAAACAATCCTTCCCTTTGTACCTGGGCATGCCGAATAAATCAGTCCAAATTTAAATTTTATCTTTATTTGTTCTGTTCAAAAAAGAATCCAGAGCAAATTTGTGTAACATTTCAACAATGATGTGCTCTTTGGATGAAGCTAAATGTACGTTAATTAAGTAAATAGAGATGTTTTCATAAATTTTCAATCCCAAGTTAATGCTTTGATTTCATCAGTCTCGTTGATTAGGCAAATGTTTCGCTCGGGGAAGGTGCGCAGCGGCTGAATAGCTGTGGGTGCCGAGTGGAGTCTTTAAGACATGAGAACACACCTATGTGTGGCTGTAGGATTGTCGGGTTCTTTGATAAGTTATTAGCCAAAAAAAAAAAGAAGAGTCGCATGTTGGGTCATTTGGTTTTATTTTTTTTAAAAAAATTTTATTTATTTATTTATTTATTTATTTTAAATTTTTATTTATTTATTTATTTGTTTGCTTGTTGTGTTTGTTTGTTTCTCCGTTTATTCATTTTGTGTCTGGCTCAGCCTGCCCTGGTGGTGGCGCTGGCACAGCATGTGGTGCGGGGGATCGAACTGCAGTCCCTGCAGTCGCCTGAGCCCTCCTAAGCAGGCGCTTTAGACCACTGAACCATCTCGCCGGCCCCTATTTATTTATTTATTTGTTTGCTTGTTGTGTTTGTTTATTTCTTTATTTATTCATTTTGTGGCTGGCTCAGCCTGCCCTGGTGGTGGCGCTGGCGCAGCATGTGGTGCCGGGGATCAAACTGCAGTCCCCGCAGTTGCCTGAGCCCTCCTAAGCAGGCGCTTTAGACCACTGAACCATCTCGCTGGCCCGGTCATTTGGTTTTAGCTCCCTGAAATCTCACTGCACACCAAACACGACTTATTTTCCTGAATTCCTAAGACTCGCAAATGGTGATTTTCAAGGAATGCAATTTTGGGAAGATACTGTAGGGTCCCTCGGGAGGGTGTGGGGTCTAACACTCAGGGTTGGAGAAATCTTTGCATCCTGAAACCGACAGATCGAAGGCCGGTGGATTAGATCCAGGATGTTCTGGCTGTGTGGAGGGTTCCTATGGCGTGGAGGCCGTTAGACTCTCAGGCCATTAGTCTCTACCACAGGTTCCTGGGCTTCTTGGTACTGGGGCCGGCAGAGGGCGCAGGCGACCTGGCTGTGGGCCACACACCCTTCAGCACGTGGGCACAGCTGTTTGCAGACACAAACTTTCCTAGGGCCAAGAAAATGTTTTAGTAAGTTCTTTTGAAATTACAAAAAAAGTGAGGCCAGCGAGATGGCTCAGTGGTCTAAGGTGCCTGCTTAGGAAAGCTTAGGCAACTGCAGAGACCACAGTTTGATCCCTGGCACTACATGCTGCACCAGCCCCACCCCCAGGGCAGGCTGAGCCAGCCATAATTTTTTTTTTAAAAAAAAAGGCATAGTCATGAGCAACATATAATCAAGAATCCAGCCTAGGTTATATTTATCTTCATACTAAAAGTCATAAAATAAGATTTTTATTAAAGGAAGGAGTTTATGCGGGTCAGAGTGTCTCAAAGTGACCCTGAGTTATACTTCCAAATTCCAAGCTCTAAAATTTTTCGTGTGGGCAGAGGGAGAAGAGGCTGCAGGCTGGAGGGGCAAAAGGTACCGTCTCCTTTGGCCAGGGCCTAATGCAAAGCTGAGAGTGGCTGCTGTGTTCAAAGTTAGCAAACTGCCAGCCCAAAGGCCTCCACCCTTTGCTGGGAGCTTGGGCAGGGAAAGGCTGGATGCTTCTTTCTCTGCCAGACCACAGAGAGCTGTGCCTTGGGCAAACTAGTACCTCGAGGTTTTGCTCCTTGGGAAGGAGCTGCTGGAGGAGCTCGGAGCTTTCCAAGCAGGTATCTCTGCCAGCCCCAGAGGGGAGAGAAGACCTCCCCCTGGAGAGCCTCGGGCCTCCTGATGAGGAGTGAGAGGTTTCCCTACTGCTGTGTCACAGGGACTGTGATCTGACACCCCCAGACCTGTCACCTGGCCACCTGGGGGTGGCACCTGTAGGCTCTGGGCTGCAGATCCATGGTTTTGGGCTTTTAGAAGCTTTTTTTTTTCTGGAGGCGGAGAGGAGCAGGTACTGGAAGCTTGATTGGCAGGGAGGTGCAAGTTGTGACCCCCAGGCGGGGCTGACAGCCGCCCGGCGGCCCCTCCTACCCAGTATTCGCTTGTGAGATCTGCAGGGTAAGGTCTGGTTGGGAGGCTCTGCCCTCCAGGGCTTTGGTGCTGGGTTCCAGAGAGAGGTGACCCCGGAAAAGCTGCCAAGGATGGGGGAGTCGGCCGCAGAATGCTAAGCATCATTCCTGACAGCTGGGGGCAGCAGCGAGCGGGAGCTAGGGAGACTCCGGGCGTACCCCGGACCTGGCTCTGGTTTTTTAACTGCTGAGCAGCTCCTTTTTGCCCCGTGGCCTGTGGGTCAGCCCTTTACTAGGCTGGCTCTGGTGGGAGCAGAGAGCGGTGTTACTGCCTTGTGCCTGTGCTCACAGATGGCTTCATCTTTCAGCCTTTGTGGAGCCAGTCTGGGGGACGTAGAGATGAGTAGTACGTGGTCTCCACCTTGAGTAGCTCAAAGTCTGGTGGGAAGGACAGGATGCGAAACAGACCATGGGCACACAGTGACAAGTGCCAGGCCACAGGTGTGTGTAGGAGGGCCGTGGCAGCTGTGACTGGCCTGTGCAGGGGTGGGGCTGGCTGTCGGGGAAGCGAGCCCGGAAGGCATGCAGGCATTAGCCAGGTGAGGCTAGCGTAGGGCAGCATAGGGCACAGAGAGCTCCGCTGCCATGAACGTGCAGAAGGCCTGCCTCCTGACTACCCTGGAGCTTGGGGGACCGGCGAGGAACAGAAAGAAGTGAGAGTGGTGGTGCTGCAGATGAGGCCCAGGAGCCCGGCTTCCTCTGCTGCAGGACTAGGGAGCCACTGCTAGCTTTCCTCAAGGCAGGGGGACTTCAGATTTGAGCTCTACGAAGGTGGAGTCTGGGAGAAGTGAGGAGATGGAAGCTGGACGTCCGGGAGGTCCGCTGCCAGTGACAGGAACCCAGGGTAAATGTCCAGGCTGCGTCCTGGGCTTCTCAGCCATCTGTCAGCTGCATCTGAACAGGTTTTAGGCTCTCAGCTCCCAGCTGTACAGTTCTGAGTCTGTGAGACACAAGGACAGGAGGGAACCCAGGCCCTCGCCCTCCTCCTTTTGTTCTTGGGGGGTGGGGAGTGAAGAGCATCGCAGGGTGGCGGTCAGCCCCTCCCTGGGAAGCACAGACTTCCGGTCCTGGCTTCCTAGCTGCACGACCTTCAGGAAGGACCTTCTGGCTTTTCCTTTGGGGACGGCATTGTGAACCCATGTGTGGATGTCAGACCAAGGTGAGGCGCTGCTGCAAAGCCACGCGCCAGAACCACGCTTTCCATCTGGTGGGCTGACGGCGGCGTCGCGGGGCGAGGAAGGCACAGCATCTGGCTCAGGGGCTGGGCTGTGACCCTCGTTCAACAAGAGTCATCCCCAATCCTGTCCTTGAGGCTAAAAGCTCAAATACACCTGATCCCCGCTCCTCTCAACCTTCTCCACATGCCCGCGTGACATTCAGGCTGCTCCTGCAGTCTCTTCTTCCCCAGTGTGTGGTGCCCTGCAGCTGCCTGGGCCAGAAACTGGAGTCTCCTCTTTGCCATCACTTACACTTTATTTCTTTTAACCTCTTGGATTATGTGTTTCTCTAGCTATTAATCACATTATTTTGGGCCTCTTGAGTTCATGGCGTAATTTCACAAATACTCTGTCTAGAGGACAGGGAAAATCTTCCTAGATTGAAACAAAAAGAATCCACAAGACAGTTGAAATTAATTGAGAGTTGATTGGAATCGTCTCAAGTCAGACAGCTTCACTCGGTTGATAAACCTGGGATAAACCTCTCCCAGGGCTAAGAACTTTTTCCAAGCTGAACGCTGTTTCCTGAGGCCCTTGGCTTCTGTCTCCTTGAAGGTGGGAAGGCTTTGTGTTACCCTCATTTATGAACTGGATACTTTTTATGCAGAATGTGTTTAATATAAAAACAGCATCTGGCTTGAGTTATTGGCAATCCTTTTCCAGAGACAGGCAAGGCTAGTGGTGAGATAGATGGGTTAGACTCCTGCACCCTTGACTCTGTATTTCAAGTTGGCACGTGATACTTCAGCTCCACCAGAAGTGGGACGGGCAACGTTCAGACCACTCAAATACCCACCTGTCTCTTTCTTCACTAACATTCCCACTAGGCAGCTTCCTGTTCTTGGGCTTTCTCCCTCCTAGTCACCCATCTGTTCCCTGAAGCTTCAGTCTTTCCCACTTAGCTGGCCAGGGCTGCCGAGGGTGTGCAGTGGATTCTGTTGCACTCTTCTCGAAGGGATGGACATTATACTGTATGAGCTAAAAGGCCCCCAGGGCCGGCAAGACAGCTCAGCAGACTAAAGCACCTGCTTAGGCAAGCTTAGGCAAGTTCAGGGACCACTGTTCAATCCCTAGAACCACATGCCCCACCAGCCCCACCCCCCACCAGCCCCACCCACAGGGCGAGCTGAGCTGGCCACAGAGTCCAGTCATGGTGGCACATGCCTATGATCCCAGTGCTGGGGAAGCTGAAAATGGTAGGATCACTGTGAGTCCAGGCTGTGTGCTGAGACCCTGTACAAAATACATTAAAATAAATAAATAGCTCCCAGACCCATGCCTGGGGGACCGTTCCCCTGACTCAGTAACATTAGCAAAAATTCCCTCTGACCTCTCTTTGCCTCCCAACTTCCTCCCTTCCCTTCTGTGTCAGTAATGAGGAGCACCCGCTGAGAACCTCCCGTCCTGGGCCAACCAGCCACACTTCCAGCTTTGATCAGACTGAGTCACTTCTAAGTTCACAGCAAAGTGAGGACTTAACTAATCACAGCTGCAAAGAAGGTCCTAGTTCCAAATTAGGGCACATTCTGGGGCCCCTTCTTGACCTGCATTTTGGAGGGTCATTGGTCCACCTGCTCTGCTTGCCCACCCTGGCCTGCACATCTCTGACACATTTGGTCTCAATCTAAGAGTCTATGGTCCCTTACATATTTTATGTAG
The DNA here is from genome assembly GCA_004027915.1 of Capromys pilorides. NCBI lineage: Eukaryota > Metazoa > Chordata > Mammalia > Rodentia > Capromyidae > Capromys > Capromys pilorides. The sequence continues at coordinate 8,058 of PVKN010020744.1, forward strand.
ATAAATGGCCAACATAAATACTTTTGGAAAACTAAACATCGAGATTGATAGATTTTATCAAATTTTATCTCTGGTTAAAATTCATGGGCCATGAATCTGACCAAATGTCTACCAATTTGATTGAGCACTGCTGAAAAGCTACACGTGGTATAAATCCAGAAAATACACGGTATAAATCCAGGGTAGGCTTCACCCGCAGTCAGGAGGTGAGAATTCATATTATGTATTAGTGAAGAGTTGCTTTTCATTTTATCTTTGCCTGTTGGCATCTTTGAAATACATACTTTGGGCTTTAATTATAGCTGTTTATAAACCTGCTTTTTCTTGTAAATTTATCAGTGAAAACGGGATTAAAGGAGCTAAAATGAAGAGCAAGGCATTTACGTTTGAATAACATTTTGTTAACAAAAGAATTTTTGTTACATTTGATTGCTTAAGAACCACAGTTTTTATGGATGTAAAATTAATATAAACTCACAGCAGAAGAGTTGGGAAAAACAGAGTAGTAGGAAGAGAAAAGAATATGCTCACATAATCCCAGGAATCAAAGTAAGCTTGTTAATATTGTGGAGCACGTTTTTTTTCTGAGTTTTTTCTAGCCATATGCACATGTAACTGTGCAGTGTGTGAAAAGGAGATCTAGCATTTATACACACACTCACAGGGTTGTAGCTGCTTTTGCTTTGAGGAGAAGGTGGAATTTATCTTTAAAAAGAGCTCTGTTTTTTAAAATGTAGAAACACTGCTAACGGTTCCCATGAAATGTGAATAGTAGATAACTCTCCCTAGTGCCTCTCCTCTCCGGGTTAAACTAAAAGAGTAACAAAGTATCCTTTCCCAAAGAAGCGGAGGAAACTGACAAGGGGGGAGCTGAGGGTGGGAGGTTGTAGGCTGCTGAGTTAGACGGAAATATTTAGGCGGTCAGACAGGGCTGGGCCCTCGAAGGAGCTGGCATCAAAGATAAGGTACTTGGCAACTGTGGGAGAAACAGGCACTTCTGTTGTGGACTCAAGACAAATGATTGAACAGATGCAACCACGTACCTCCCTAAGGATGGGCATCAGAGATTGATATTTTAAAGAGGTATCAATCACCTTGGAGAAGCCAGAGTCACTAACCCAGCCCCCTACAGGAAAAGCCGCTGTTCTGCATTCACGGACACTTGCTATGTGACTCGCTTCCCCATTCGATCCCCATTTAATCACTTATACCTGAGCAGTCGTGCTTGCGGTCTTATCAGTCGGCCATCATTTTGTCCCACCTCATGCTCACCTTGCGAGTTCCCATTTCTCCCCACCTTGGACTCTCCCGGAGTTCTGGATTTGCTCTATAAGTACCTAGAAAACATAGCATCCTTGGCAGCCCACTCAGGTGCCCTTTTGTCCCTCTCTTGGACAAAAGCGTTCTTTCCCCCAATAAATACATTCTGCTGTTAATCTCCATTGCTCCTCAGATTCATTCTTCGATTTTAGAGAGCACGAGCTTGGCCCAGACATCTAGCAGGTCCGGAGCTTCTTTCCTTTATATCAGGGAGAAGAGGACGCCCTGTGGTGGGGACTGTCTGGTGCTAACTGGAAGTGGTTTCTGGCCCTGCTGTAGTTACGCTCCACCTTTCCACCCTGCAGCAAGAGATTGCTATTAACAACACCCTTGGGTGTGAGTGGCTCTGGCTGAAAGCGGGCAAAGCAGGAGGCGGAGTGGGGAGAAAGCAAAGGCTCTGGGAGAGAGGCTGGTACAGACTAGAAAGGATCAGGGACCTATGTGATATTTGTGGCCAGTGTTTTTCACCCAGCAAAAAATATACACCATGTCCTCAGGTCACGAGATACTCTTGCACATCCCTATGACATGCAGCTGTTTATATCTTTTTTTTTTTCCTTGCGGTACTCGAATCCGAACTCATGACTTTGCACTTGCCAGGCAGGCACTTGTGCCACAGAGCTATCTCCCTGGCCCCTTATATGTTTTTTTTCTTTTTTCTGAGATAGGGTTTTGTAGACTCACTTTGAACTCACTGTGCAGCCAGGTCGGCCTCAAACTTGCACGATCCTCATGGCAGAGGATCTTTGAACCAGGTATGGTGGCCCACCCTGTAATCCCAGTACTCAGGAGGCTGACACAGGAGGATCACTGAGAGTTCAAGGCCAGTTTGGGCTACTTAGGGAGTCCAAAGCCAGCTTGAACTACACAGCAAGGCCCTATCTCAAATAACCAAACAAAAAAGAAGATGGGGGTGGGAAGGAGCAGGAAGCATCACAAATCAATAAAAATAGAGTCTGTGTGTTACTTTTTAACAGAGGAGAGGACCTGCTGGCAGAGGAGGGGACCTGCTGCCGTGTCACACACAGAGCCCTGCAACAGACATTCTTGTACCTAAGGGGCAGCTCACACTTCTGATGCTTTCCTTTAAAATCCTAGAAGCAGAACTGTAAGGGCCAGAGACACATTCAGAGCCTTGGCTTCATCAGTTGTCTTCTTCAAAAGCTGCACCAATTTTACTTCAACCAGACAAATATAATTTCCAAGCCTGGGTAATTTTTAATTATTTCGCATTATTCTCACAGCTTATAGTTAAAAAGTAACACACAGACTCTATTTTTATCGATTTGTGATGCTTCCTGCCCCTTCCCACTCCCATCTTCTTTTTTGTTTGGTTATTTGAGATAGGGCCTTGCTGTGTAGTTCAAGCTGGCTTTGGACTCCCTAAGTAGCCCAAACGGGCCTTGAACTCTCAGTGATCCTCCTGTGTCAGCCTCCTGATTACTGGGATTACAGGCGTGCGCCACCATACCTGGCTTAAAGAAATTTATACTAAGAATGTGGTGGTGTTTAGCTTAACTTTTTCTTGCTAAATGTTATCCAATGATCTCAGCACCCCTTATTTTTTAAAGAATTTTTTTTTAATTTTATTTATTTATTTATTTGTTTGCTTGTTGTATTTGTTTGTTTCTTTATTTATTTTGTGGCTGGCTCAGCCTGCCCTGGTGGTGGCGCTGGCGCAGCATGTGGTGCCGGGGATCAAACCGCAGTCCCCGCAGTTGCCTGCGCCTTCCTACGCAGGCGCTTTAGACCACTGAACCATCTCGCCGGCCCATCAGCACCCCTTATTGATAATGCATTTTTCCCTCACTGATTTCAGAGTCACCTCTGTATCACACTAGATTATACTAAGTGTCCCTGCATTAGTTGATCTCTGTTTCTCTGGAAGGCACACATTTCTTTTTCCTTTTGTAGTGAGTAATATGCACTACTTCAGTGTCTGTCTGTCTGTCTGTCTCTCTCTCTCTCCTCTCCCTCTCTCTCCTCTCTCTCTCTCTCTGCTCTCTCTCACTAGAAACCAAACATAAGGGCACTCCACCACTGAGATACATATGGAAAGAACTTCGTTTTGTTTTTTATTTTGAGATGGAATCTCATCTTGTTTCCCACTGTCCTTTGCTGGGAGGTATAACCGTGTGGCTATGTTGCAGCCACAGAGATGGAAATGAGAATGCTGCATGTAACCTTCAGAATGGGTCCTGAGTCAGAGGGGCCACATTCTTTCCCTGTCTCTGTCTCTCTTTCTTTCTTTTGTATTTTAGGGAAGGATCTACACAGTGTTCAGGGTCTCACTACTAGATTGAACTCATAATGATCCTTCTGTTTATAGCCTCCCAAAAGCTGGGATTACAGGCACGTGCCACCATGCCCAGTCTCAATTGCCATCTCAGTGTGCCCTGGAAGCAGGGCAGGGCTGGCACTCTGTCTCTGTTTCTCTCTTTCTCTGCTTCCTTCTCTCTCTTCTGTCTGTCTCCCTTTCTCTCTCTCTCTCTCTCTCTCTCTCTCTCTCTCTCTCTCTCTGTCCTTTCTCTTTCTTTTCCTCTGACAGTGTTAATTTAAATTTGGTGACAAGAGCTTGGAAGTCTTTTTGGATCCTGAGATAAGAGTTACCTGTTTACCACTATTGCAAAACAGAGGCAGCCTTGATCTCCAAGGGGTCTTTGCTGACTTTCCACCAACAGGCAATTGTTTAGATTTCTGAAGATGAGAGAAAAATAACCATGGATGGAGCGCAGGATGTACAACCCCAAAATATAGCTGGAGAAGACTAGGCTGTGCTGCCCCCAATATGCTTCTTCGGTGCATGGATTACTTGGAGGTGAAACAAATATCTGAGAAAGTGCTGATAAGAATAGCTCTATAGGGCCGGCGAGATGGTTCAGCGGTCTAAAGCGCCTGCTTAGGCAAGCTTAGGCAACCACAAGGACCGAGGTTCAATCCCTGGCACCACATGCTGTGCCAGCCCCACCTCCAGGGCAGGCTGATCCAGCCATGACATAAATAAAGTTAAAAAAAAAAAAAAAGAATAGCTCTGCAATGTTGACCTTTTATAGGGGAAATTTAGCTTGTAAAGGAAATCTCCATCTGTACATCTCTCTGCACCAGGTAGAGAAGAGCATTCGCCCTAGACTCAGGATGGAGGAGGCGCTCTTTTCCTGCTGAGCTCACCCTCGCTGGCCTTCCCCACCTTCCATCTTTCCTTACAGAAAGCTAGCATGTGCACTGAAAGGTTTTTTTTTTTTTTTCCCTTTCTGAGACCTATTCTAGAGATTTACTCACTTTTCTAAGTTTTTCTCCTCAGAAGTATACATGTTAATAAATTTCTACTTGTTTTTCTCTTCTTAGTCTTTCTTTTGTCATGGAAAGCCAGTTAAGAAGTACAAAGAGTAGAGAGAAAGACAATTTTACTCCTGTACATCTTCTATGTTATGTCAGCCATTGCTGTGTTGTTCTTTATTGGCCATAGCCGGTGACCTGAACCCTAAGTGACGGGGATTCCTGCTCAGTCCTGCTGATCTCTGTGCACTTATGGGAGGCGCGCGTTTGATTTTGGGTTTTCATTGTTGTTGTTCATACAAACAACTGAGGACCTTGTGCTTACCAGGCAAGCGTTGTGCCACTGAGTTATATCCCTGGCACATTTGATTTTAATGTATAACAGGTTTTAACATATGACAAGGCACAGTTCTCTCTTCTTTTTTCAGATTTTGTGGGCTATTTTTATCTGTTATTTTTCTTGGCAGATTTTATGATGATTATGTCAATTTGCAAAAAAAAAAAAAAATCCCTTTGAGATTTTGACTAAAATTGTATTTTATGAAACAATATAAAATAATTGACTTTTTGAAAAGAATATTGAGTCTTGCTATGCAGGAATATGGTATGTCTCGTTCACTATTTTTGTACTCCCCAAGTGGGTTTATAATTTTTCTTTACATAAAGTATGTTCAATTCTTATGCTGGTGGATTGGCATCATAGTTTTATTGTTTATATTGCAAATGTAATATATCTCTGCAAATTATTACTCTAAGATACCACCAAGGTGTTTTTTCATTTGTTTATTTTGTTTTGTTTGTTTGTTTTAACTAATATTGTGTAGAGCACAGAAAAAAAAATAGATTAAAAGAAAGAATACTCCGATACTTTGGCCTCCTAGGGGAATGTTGTCATTCGTGTCTGGCATTCCCAGTTTGGGGTCTTAAGCAAATGTCTCAATGGGTCTTTTGGCTGAGAAAGTCACAGCCTGGTGTTTGATCTGGCAAATCCTAAACAGACCTGAATGACTTATTCCAGAGGCAGGAAGTCTGAGGTCATGGCGTTGGCATGGCTGGGTTCTGTGAGGACCCTCTTTCCGGTTGTAGACGGGCCGACTTCCCTGTCCTCACTCAGCAGGAAGAGAGTGAGTTGAGTGTCTGGGCTCTTCCACAGGCATTTAACCCAGCCATGAGAGCTCCAATCGCTTCCCCCAGGCTTCACTTCAAGTGCGACTTCACTGGGGCCAGAGAGAGAGCTCTGTAGAATAAGCATCTGCCTGTCAAGGGCAAGGTCCTGAGTTCAGTCCTCTGCACTGCACAAACAAACAAACAAAAAATCAAATATCGGGGGCACTACCCACTCAGGACCCCTCTTCTGTTCCTCTCTTAGACAGGAGCTTGCTTTTCTTTCTTTCTTTCTTTCTTTCTTTCTTTCTTTCTTTCTTTCTTTCTTTCTTTCTTTGTATTATGGCCAGCTCAGCCTGCCCTGGGGGTGGGGCTGGTGCAGCAAGAAAAAAAAAAAAAAATCAAATATCACTTCACTGGGATTAGGATTTCAGCATATTGATAGGTCAGAATTCAAAGCTTCCCAGGCACCCTTTCCCCAAACTCTCTCCCCCTTCGCTCCATTCAGAACCAAACCCAAAACCACAGAACAGGTTCACTTTGACCTGGACAGTCAACCATGGAAACTCTCCTTTGGTAATACTGATGGTCCCCCACAGACCAGGTAGCCCTGCCAAAATTAGCTCTCCCACAGCTGTTCCAGCCCCGCCCCCCACAACCTGTTACCTGGCTGTTCCAGCCCGTGATCACCCTCTCTGAAAGATCCTATAAAGTCTCCTGCGCCCCTTTGTTCACTGCTGTCTGCTGGACAGCCAGCCTGCTTGATGCCCCCAATAAATCTACTTGCATCAGTCAGAATGCCTGGCCTGGTTGATTGCGTGGGTTTGGACCTAACACATATGAATTGGGCTGGGGTAGGTATAAACATTAATGTCAGAGCACACCTGAAATCCACCTATACTGTAAGTCTTCCCTACTCTTACTGTATTCCTTCCTCCTCTTCTCTGTCTCTGTCTCTGTCTGTCTGTCTCTCTCTTACACACACACACACACACACACACAGTAATAGGAAGCTCAGAATGAATGGCTTCTGGTTACTTATTTGTTTTTGTGGTATTGGGGACCAAGCCTAGGGGCACTCTATCACCAAGCTACATCCCCAGACTACCTCTGTCCCCATACATTCTTTTTTAAATGTCTTTAGTACAGGTTCTCACTGTTCAGCTTGGACTTAGTGATCCTCCTGTTTTCAGCCTCCTTAGCATTGATATTACAGGTGGTCTTGGCTTTAGGAGCAGGGGTGCTGCCAGCAGCACAACATGTCCAATCCAGGGATTGGACTCCGGTCCCTGTGGATGCCTAAGTAGGTGCTTAGTCTGCTGAGCTATCTCACTGGCCCCACACAGTTTTTGTTTAATTTATTAGTATTTTTTTAAGAGAGGGTTTTGCTAAATTATCCAAGTAGGACTCAAATTTGTGATCCTCCTGCCTCAATCTTCTTAAGTGTTGGGATTACAAACATATACCACTGTGCCTGGCTGGTCTTTGTTTGATTTTATAATATGTCTGGGTTTTTTGTTTTTTGTTTTGTTTTGTTTTTGCGGTAGCAGAGATTGAACTCAGGACCTTGTACTTGCCAGGCAGGTGCTTATGACCACTGTAATCAATACTATTTTCTATGCTGTAGGCTCGACCGGCTATAATTTTATATATACTTAGATTTCCAAATGTCTGTAAAAAAAAAAATACTATTTTCTGGAGCTACCCAAATAGCTCAGCAGATTAAAGTGCCTGCAAGCAGGCACAGGGGTCAGGATACGCTGACAGAGGCATTGAGACTGGGCATGGTGGCACACGCCTGGAATCCCAGCTGTTGAGAGCTGTAAACAGGTGGATCACTAAGAGTCTGATCTAGTAGTGAGACCCAGAACACCCTGTAGGCCCTTCCCTAAAAATACAAAAAATAAACACTATTTTCTGATAGTTGTATATTTATGATATTTCTGATTCTGATAGGTGTACATTTATATTTATATTGTATTCTCATAGTTGTACATTTATATTCCTAATGGCGGTACAGCTCTTATAGCAACCATCTACACCTTC
>PVKN010020745.1:0-15814 GCA_004027915.1 Capromys pilorides
AAAAAAAAAAAAAAAAGAAAGAAAGAAAGAAAAGAAAACAGGACTAAGGGCCAGGGAGATAGCTCTGTGGCAAAAGCGCCTTCCTGCCAAGTACAAGGTCATGAGTTCCAACCCCAGTCCTGCCAAAAAAAAAGAAAAAGAAAACAAGACTAAAATCTCCTCCTGAGGTAGAGACTTCTGTGCCCATTACTTACAAGCTTAACACTATGTCAGCTGCAAAGGAAAAACACTAGAAAAGTCCAAGTCCATTTTCGAAAAGTATGCAACAAAGGATGAATGTGGAATGGGGAGGCACTAAACTGATAATTTGTACATATTTTAAAAGAGTGAAACTATGTTGAACCCAATTTCTAATGCTAGCGTTCCGGCTGAGGCAGGATAGAGAAAGCATTTTGCAGCCCGTGTGCTTTCTATCACATAGGGTGGTGACGTGAATGTATGTTAGGGCTGAATGGGATTATTAAATGTTGCTTGAGGGCAGGACAGGCCTTGAACTCTCAGCATAGCCATTCCTACATATGTCTGGGACTGAGTAGATTCCCATAAATTTCACTTCTGCTTTTCATGAAGGCACAACATTCCCTAAACTCTGGGCTCTAGCTGGAACAAGCTATAAGCTGGGGGCAGTGGAATGTGAGCAGGGGTAATAGAAGTCATTTCCAGTTGTGGTCCTGTTAGGAAACAGAGATAATAGTGTCACAGGTTAGAAGGAGCCTGAGTCACAGCTTGGGGGAGAGACACTTAGCAGAGCTGCTCGGCTCACACTGGATGTGACTCAATTGAATGAAGCCTCTAAGACCTCTGAGACTTTTGTTACTAAAGCTAGTATTAACTACCTTGACTGGTTTCAATTCAAAGCTTAGATAGCAGAGAGATACCCCTCCACCATTCCTTTCTGTAAGCTTGTCCAGTGGTGGTGCTTGGTCCTTTAGCCTCTTTGGTTGCATGTCTCTGAAGTCCAAGTGTGATGTCCAAGTTCCACAATAATTTCCCATGGTGCAGTGTGGGGGCTCACAGAGCATGGTGGTCAGGTTCCTCTCCTAGTCCAAGGCCTCCTGAAGATGAGCTTCGAGGGAGGGCTCTTCTGTGCCAACCTCTGTGAGACTGCATTGGTGGAGACAGGCTTGATTTGGGGGCACACAGGAGAATCCCATGGAAGAGGGGCTTCTTCCCCTGCTCCCAGTGTTCGTACTCCAAGCCCACACCGTGTGCCTGTGGAAGGCACTCAGCATCTGGGTTCAGCCTCACTGATAAGCAGATAGGAGCTGAAAGGAACTTGTTTGCCCTTTACCAATACTTAGCAAAATGCATGATTTCCTTAGTTAGGTACAAATATGTATATAAAATATTCCTTTTTGCTTGTTGCACCAGGGATCAAACTTGGTACCTTGTGCTTATCAGACAGGCACTTATGCTGCTCAGCTATATCCCTGGCACTAAATATCCATTTTTTTTGGAGACAAATTCTCACTGTGTAATTCAGGTTGACCTTGAATTCACTCTGTAGCCCAGGCTGACATTGAACTCAGAGTGTTCCTGCCTCAGACTCCAGACTGCTGGAATCACAGAGGTGTACTACTACATCTTGCTTAAATGTGTATTTTGTAACCATATGAACACACACACACACACACACACACAGATACAGACACAGATACACAGACACACACACACACACACACACACACACACACACACACACTTTCCCCACTTTGGACAAACTTCCCAACATATATGGGTTCTTGCTGGTGTGTATGAGTGAAAAAGAATGGTATTGCGCAGGTTTTCCCATCTATAAACCCTACCTCGGCCCACATGTGCAGCCTTTGGCATTGGTGGGGGTCCAGCTTTCCTGCTCACCCTCACACCTGTGCTGGGAGGGGCTATCTCTCAGGACTCTGAGATGCCAGGCCATCTGGAGAAGTGCTCGGGCCCTCAGAGAATTCTTTATATGACAACAGCAGGAATGGCCCCACTCTCCCAAAGTTCTGCATCCTGTAAGGCAGCACCTCACGAAAAAGTGTTAAATCACTTTTAATAGCCTAGTATGAAGTTTATGGAGAATGGACATGAATTTGGGTCTGGACAGAGCACAGTCTCCTGTGGTGACAGACAGCTAGGCTGGTGTGTTTAACACCCCGGCCCTTCAGGACCTTCACTGGGCTGCAAAGGGTATTAGTGCAGGCCTTGGGAGCTCAGCAAAGCACACAATAAGCACGTGCAGAGAGCCAGGGCAGCAACCAACAGCTGACGCTTGAGTCCTAGGCCAGGGACCACCTTTCATACTGTGCAGGCTGCTCCACACTGAAGGCCATTGCCTCTGACTCCAACAGACACCCTGCTGGAGGGTAGGTGAACTCTTGGGAAACTGGGATTGGAGAAAAAGGAGGAGGAGGTAGAGGAGGAGACAGATTAAAAAGAGAATTTTTTATTCTGTCTTCTGACACACAGCTACATGGTCATACTTTAGAATTTTGCTTTGAGACAAAGACTCTCCAAAAGAATTCACAAAATCTAACACTTTTAGGGGCCTTCAGTACTGAAATTGATACCAGCTCTCCTGCCCTCAGAAGGGCCTCTGGACCCATATTTTCCGTTTTATCCTTGCTTCAGTGGGATTGCATAGGCTGACACTTGTGAAGGGAGGGACTCGAGTCTACACAAGGAAAGGCTTCTCAGACACATAAGACCCAAACACAGACTTGTCTGTGGCACCCATGGGTGCTATAGAGCAGTCCTCACAACACAAAAGTGAAGCCACTGGGGCCGAGGGAGGAGGAAGGGAACATCACCTTGAGCAGAAGGAGAAGTGGCCTTTTCAGGCAAGGCTGGGGTCACCGAGGAGGCCAGGTCATAGGGCATCTGCTAGGGCCACAGGGAAAGCTGTGCGCAGAGTAGACCTGGAATATTAAGGTGCACTGGCTCCCTCAGTACTGAGAAGGGAGGGGGGGATAGAGGAGGTGAAGGGGCGCTAGGGCTTCTGATGGCAAAAGACTTCTAAGAAGCAAAGCTGTAGAAGAGGCAGCACAGCAGGGGGACTAGGGCTGCACTGAGTTTCCTGTTTTTCCCATTTATTAGCATATGACCCCGGGGAAGTCACTCAAGGTCCTTGTCCAGTTCTCTCCATTATGAAATGGGGATCCTGGCCTTAATATGTGTGTTCATAATAAAACCAGGAATTGATTTAGTTAGTTAGTTAGTTAGTTAGATTTTGTCTGTTTTTGAGACAGGAGCTCACTATGTAGTTCAGGCTGGCCTTGAACTCACTATGTAATCCAAACTGGCCTTGATCTCACAGTGATCCTCCTGCCTCAGCCTCCTGAGTGCTGGGATTACAGGCATGCACCAACACACCTGGCAGAACCAGGCATGTAGAAGGTAATGTTGTAGGCAGCTGAATTAGATAGAAATATTGTAGGCAGTCAGAGAGGGCCAGGCCCTCAGGATGGCACGGACAACAAGGTGACTTTCCACCTAGAGACAGACACTCCGCCTTCGGCCAGATCTTAAGACAAGAGTAAATAGAAGCAACTACATACTTCCCTAGGGATGGGCATCAGGGATTGATACTCTAAGTAGGTATCAATCACCTTGAAAGACCCTGGAAAGAGTCAGAGCCCACGCCCAATAGGTAGTGTTCTTGACCGCTTGATATGTGACTTGCCTTCCCGTTGGATCCTGATTTTAATCAGTGTTACCTGAGCAATGGTGCTTGCGATCTCATTGGTTGACCATAGTCTTTGTCCAACCTCATACCCACCTAAGTGAGTTCCCACGGCTTCTCCTCTATAAAAGTCCCTGGAAACGACAGCTTCTGGGGACACCCACTGGGATCCCCCTCCTGTCTCTCTCTTGGACAGGAGCTTTCTTTCCCTCAATAAATATGTTCTGCTCATTACCTCCGTTTTTTCCTAAAATTCATTCTTCGGTTTTAGAGAACACAAATTCGTCCTAGGTACTTTTCAGGTTGGGGATCAGTTTTCCCTATACCATTTGAAGGTTCCCTATTGGAGGTTTTTTCTTCCTGCATCAGTAACTCATTTCTTGTACTCAGAGTCCAAAGGGGAAAAGGAACCGGAAGCAAGTGAAAGCTCCTCTCCTCCCTCATGCTGGAGGCTGTCTTATAAATTCCTGAGTACACAGATTCACTGGCAGACACAGAGGGCTAAACTCATGAAAATAAATGCAGAATGGATTTATTATGGAATCCTTCCCTTTCCTCAGACAGCATGTGTGGTTGAAAGTACACTGGGCAGTGAGTAGGGGCCTCCGCTTCCCCCAGCCTCATGGGAGGGGTACGGACAACACTCGGGCTCCCTGGCCTTCGTTTCTGTCCAGGTGCGTGGGTGTCCAGCGCAGCCGAGTGGGGACAGGAAGTTAATTTAGTCCACGTTACAAATGCCACTGTTAGCATTTGTTGAGTTTTTAGTTGTGGATGACTCCACACGCTCTATACCTAGTGAACTGATGTGAGAGTCGCCACTTTTATACCCATTTTGCTTTTGGGAAATGACGCATTCTCCTCCCCATGTAAATGTAAGAAGGAGTAGGACCGGCCAAATAGCTCAGTGGATTAAAGGGTTTCAATCCCCAGGCCTGCCAGGCCGGCCCCGACCCCCGGGGCACACTGAGATGGCAAGTGAGACTGGCCGTGATGGTGCGTGCCTGTAATCCCAGCTCTTGGGAGGCCGTAAACAGGCAGATCACTAAGAGGCCAGTCTAGTAGTGAGACCCTGAACACCTTGTAGATCCTTCCTAAAAAAAACAAAACAAAACAAAAAACCTTTTATTTTGGATGAATACCTAGGAGTAGAATCGCTGAAGTGTAAGCTAGTAGGTTTATACTGAACTTTCTGCCAGTTTTCCAAAATGATGGAATAAATATTCCTACTAAAAATTGTTGTAGGCAGCTGAATTAGGTAGAAATATTATAGGCAGTCAGATAGGGCCAGGCCTTCAGGGACAACATACAAGCAAGACAAGGTGACTTTAAACCAGAGACAGACACTCCTCCACTGTGGACCAGATCTCAAGACAAGAACAAACAAAAGCAAATAATTACTTCCCTAGGATGGGCACCAGAGAATGATATTTAAGTAGGTATCAGTCACCTTGAAAGAGCCTAGAGAGAGTCACAAGTCCAAGCTCAATAGGTGGTGTTCTTGCCTGCTTGCTATGTGACTTGCCTTCCCACTGGATCCCGATTTTAATCAATTTTACCTGAGCAATGGTGCTTGTTATCTCATTGGTTGACCACAGTTTTGTCCCACCTCATACCCACCTAAGCCAGTTGCCATGTCTTCTCCACAACCTACAGTACCTCACCACTTGGTTTTCCTCTATAAAAGTCCCTGGAAGAGAAAACTTCCCAGGGACACCCATTCGGGACCACTCTTCTATCTCTCTCTTGGACAGGAGCTTTCTTTCCCTCAATAAATAGGTTCGCTCATTACCTCTGTTTGTTCCTAAAATTCATTCTTCGGTTTTTAGAGAACACGAATTCCTCCCAGGTACCTTTCAGGTTGGGGATCGGTTTTCCCTATCTCATTTGGTGGTTCCTATTGGAGGTCATCCACCCCAGATCAGTTTTTTCTTCCTGCTTCATTATGACCGTTCACGACTCCTGTCCTTGCCCAATGCTGGGACTGTCATTACTTCAACCGTGGCCATTCAGTGTCACTTCACCATAACTATAGCTTGCATTACCTGTGGGAACAATGTTGCCGCGTGTCTTCTGCTATGCTATGGGCTGTCAAGATGCCCTTGTTTATCAGGGACTTTTGAAGGCTTCCCCACTTTAAAGTAGTCTTTTGCTTATAGATTTGTAGTGCTTTTTCTTTTTTTTTTCATGAGCATATTCTTGTTTGTTTTAATGTATTTGGCACAGGGTCTCACTCTGCAGGCCAGACTCATAGTGATCCTCCTGTTTTCAGTCTCCCCAGTGCTGGGATTATAGGCATGTGCCACCACGCCTGGGCTTCGTGGCTGGCTCAGTGCACCTGGCAGTGCAACCAGTGTGGCATGTGGTGCCAGTGATCAATCCCTGGCTCCTGTGCTTGCCTAAGCAGGTGCTTAGTCTGATGAGCTACCTCACTGGTCCTAGATTTGTAGTTTTTAATATAGTCTAAGTAAGACATAGGTTACAAATATCTTCTCCAAATCTGTGAGTTGCCTATTTGTGTGTTTAATGATAATTTTGGAGAGCATATATTTTTATTTTTTAATAAGGTCCATTTTTTATGCTTTACTTCTATAAATTTTCAAAATTATTATTATTATTATTATTATTATTATTATTATTTTACCTTGATAGTGGAAAAGAAGACATCTCTGCCTACTCCTGAGTCATGAAGATACTTGATGTTTCCTCACTGTTTTGCTTTTCACATTTAGGAATTCTGTTCACTCTCAGGTTGATTTTTGTATATGCTGTAAGGAAGGCATGCAGGTTCCTTATGTTTTCACATGGATGTGCAAATGATTTGACTCCATAAATGAAAAGATCAACCTTTTCCTTATTGGACTGCCAAGTGGTCTTTTTGCTAAAAATTCAATGACCATGTACCAGTCTATTTCTGGGTTTTCTGTTCTGTGAGTCTGTTGTCCTTATTCCAGTAGCACTCTATTATCTGATTTGATAGTAAATCTTCAGGTTTGGTAATGAGGGTCCTCTAGCTTTGTTATCCTTCAAAACACTTTGCTATTCTAAGTCTTTTGTATTTCTTTATAAATTCAAGAATCTTGCCAATTCCCCTACTTTTGCTAGGAATTTGCCAAGGCTCTATAAGTGTATTTGGAGAGAATATTTTAAGAACCTTAAGTTTCTAATCCGAGAAGATGGAATATCTCTTTTGAATTATGCCACACACATGAATGCTCATAGCAACATTATGCATAAAAATCAGAAACAACACAAACATCAGTCAGACTCAGTGAAGAAATATTGAGTTTCATAAAATATAGATAAAATATTGGGCACTGACATAATAGAATATTATTCACCAATAAAACATTAAGCACAATATATAAGATAGTATGAATAAACTGTGAAAACATACTAAGTGAAAAAACCTGGCTACAAATGACCAGATATCATATGTTTCCATTTAAATAAAATATTCATAATAAGTAAATCTATAGAGAAAGTAGATAAGTGGATCCCCGGGGCCAGGGAAAGGAAAGGATTGTGAAAGGAATGGTTACAAGGTGTAGGGGTTTTTTTCAGGGTATTGAAAATGTTTTCAAATTGACTTTGATGATGATAATACAACTTGAAGAATATTTCAAAAAGCCATTAAGTTATATCAATTAAATGAGTAAATTATATCTCAACAATGCTTTTGATAATTTTAAAAGACATTTTGTCTATTTTTATTATCTGTACCATGAGCCCCTCCCCCAAAGTGTTCTGTTGAAGCTCTAGCCTCTAGTATCTCAAAATGTGACTGTATTTGAAGGTAGAACCTTCAAAGAGGACATTAAGGGCTGGTGAGATAGGTCAGTAAACTAAGCACCTGCTTAGGAAAGTACAGGGACCAGAGTTCAATCCCCTGCACCACACAATGCACCAGCCCTGCCCATGGAAGCACTGAGCCTGCCACTGAGACTGGATGTGGTGGTGCACGCCTGTAATCCCAGCACTGGGAAGGCTGAAAACAGGAGGATCACTATGAGTCTGAGCTGCATAGTGAGACTCTATACCAAATACATAAAAATGAAATAAAATAAAATGAAAGGACATTAAGGTCAGATGTAGGTCATTAATTCCATTACTTGGGAGGTTGAGGCAGGAGGATCACTACAAGTTCAAGGCTAGCCTGGGCTAAATAGCAAGTTTAAGGCCAGAGTGAGATCCTGTCTCAAAAAATAAATAAAATAAAATAAGGCAGTCATTAGATGAACCTTTAGGGTGAGCCTCAATCCACCATGACTGGTGTCCTGAGAAGAGAAGGGCAGGACAGACGTGGAGACGCACTCCTCCAAATGTGTATGCACTGAGCAGAGGCTGAGGGGACACGCTCAGAAGGTAACCATCCTCAAGCCAAGGATGGGAGCCTCAGAGAGCAGCAGCCCTTCTGACAACTTGATCTCAGACGTCCAGACTCCAGAATTGGGAGACATAAGCCTCTGCTGTCTGATGCGGCCATCCCAGCAAGCTCAGCGGTGCGTGCGGTTGCCTGTGCTCTTCACCACAGATTCAGCCTCAAATTGGTCCACATAAATGCTTCTCACATGGGGTCATGTTTTCAGCACCCAAAGAACTGTCCTTCTTGAAAATATTTTAAGTAAGGATCTCTAAATTCAGGGGGAAAAGGTAATTTCTGAGAAATAAAGTTCAGAAATACTCAGTGTTGTCAAAAATCTTCAGCATGAAAACTTCTCAGGCTGAATCTTATTGTTATCAGAATCCTTGATTATATTCAATTGAAAACATTTCTATAGGCATTAATGTTTTCTAGTTCAATAAAAAGTTCAAAAACAATATTGAAATGAATAAAACTATTAGACAATTCCACTTATTTATTTTCAGTTATACTGTTACAGATTGAAATCTTTTGAGGAATTATGCCAATTAACTGTACTTTTTTCTCCTTTGGAGAAAATTAAAAACCTGAGAAATAAAGTGACTCTTTTTGAACACTGAATGGGAATGAGCACAAAGAAGGTGTGAGTGGCACATTAACAAGAGCAGGTGAGAGGCCGAGACTTGATTTTCTAGTGGGAGAAATAGGCATCTCACAGGGAAACTGAAGAACTGCACTGCTGCAAAGCAGCTCTGCAATCTAATTAATAAGTTCAACCTTAAATATTTGACTTACAACTGTTGGCCTTTTTTAAGCCAAATGCTAAAATGGATCACAACATGTTTTAATAGGGCTTAGCTCAGTACCACAGGAGGAAATAATAGTAACTTTTTATTTGATGATTTCCCTAGAGTCACATAGGCAGAGATGGAAACCAAAATCTTTCTGGTGCCAAAGCCTTCATCCTGGGCCAGCGAGACGTCTCAGTGCTCTAAAGCGCCTGCTTAAGAAAGCTCAGGCAACTGCAGGAATGGCAATTTGATCCCCAGCACCACATGCTGTGCCAGCCCCACCCCCAGGGCAGGCTGAGCCAGCCATAATAAAACAAACAAACAAACAAACAAACAAACAAAAAACCCCACAAAGCCTTCATCCTTCACCACTGTGATTGGTGGACCTGGAAGACTCAGTCCTGGCCCCCCATTTCCCTAGCTGTGCTTGCAGGGTCTGACTGAGGCCAGGAATGCTCACCACGGATGTGCACTGGCTGCAAGACTGCTGACTCGTGGTACGTGAGCCATTGCTAAGGCCAGAAGTCAGGTCAGTTTCATCCCAAAGAACTTCTGGAGTGTGAAGTTGCTGCTGTCGCTTCTTCCACCAGTAGTTCCCTGCACTCCAGCAAAGCCATCTACACTATCCATGAAATCATTCAAGAGTTTCCAGCACTCCAGGAAAGAAATTACAGTGCTTCCTTGAACCATACCATGTTATTGAAAGCAATGCTCTTACACTATGCGATCTCAGAAGATAAGCTCAGTCAGGTTCATGTTATTCTGTATGAGGCCAAGATGGAAAAGCTGACAAGAAAGGAAATGGAAGCTAAATTTTGTAATCTCTCACTGTCTTCTAATAGTGCGTGACAACTCTACAAGTTTATTGAGGAGAAGGGGGATTTACAAAATCTAATGCCAACAATAAATTCATCAACAAAACAGAAAACAGGTGTTGCCCAGTTAGCAAAGTATGGCTTAAAAGATCTAGAGAAGGTTGTTGGACTGTTGAAACTTGGCATAAAGTTAAAGGTCTTGATCAACTTAAGCTTGGTTTACAAGGGTCAACAATGGAATTGTCTTCCAGTTTGTGGACTTCATCAGACTTAGAGGGCTAAATCCTCACAGATGGTGGCAGATATGATCTGCTGAGGCAAGATATTTGTTGTGGTCCTCAACATGGAGGACCTGCTACAATAAGCTCTTATGTTGTTCTGGTTGTAAGTGTTGGTCAGATGGCCATGTCCAGGGCCATCAACCTAAGCCAGAAACTCTGGACAGCAAGAATCACAGCAGAAATCATGTACGACTGGCTACAGTCCCAAGAGGAATTGCAGGAGTACTGTGGACATCACAAAATCACCACAATTTGGCCCTTGTCTCAGATAAAGAAGGAAGCTATGTCAAAGCTGAGTCTTTGGAGAAGGAATAGCAAACAGAGAGGCATGTGCTGGAGCCTGATCTTGTAGACCATGTAATATAGAGACTTTTTTTTTATTTTTTATTTTTTGTTTTTGCAGGACCAGGGTTCAAACTCATGACCTTACACTTGCCAGTCAGGCACTTGTGCCACAGAGCTGTCTCCCCAACCCCCCCTCTTTCTTTCTTTCTTTCTTTCTTTCTTTCTTTCTTTCTTTCTTTCTTTCTTTCTTTCTTCTTTCTTTCTTTCTCTTATGGCTGCCTCAGCCTGCCCTGAGGGTGGGGCTGGCACAGCATGTGGTGCCAGGATTGAACTGCGGTCCTTGTGGTTGCCTAAGCTTGCCTAAACAGGCACTTTAGACTGCTGAGCTATCTCACCAGCCCACAATTAGATCATCTAAACTCTTATTAAAAAGTGAAGTTTCCATGAAAATGCTCACTTCCAAACACTGATTAAGCAGTTTGATGGGACAGTTCAGCAGTAGATTTTTTCTTTTTTTGGGGATTAAACTCAGGATCCTGCACATGCCAAGCAAGCACTCATTCCACTGAGCTATCTCCTCGGCCCTAGCAGTAGATGTTAAACTTAAGAATATATTTGAGTTCATATATATATATATATATATATATATATATATATATATATATATTTTATTTATTTATTTATTTATTTATTTTTTTTTTTTTTTTTTACAGAAATATCTACAGGGTGTTCAGGGTCTCACTACTAGATCTGACTCATAGTGATCTGCCTGTTTACAGCCTCCCAAGAGCTGGGATTATGGACGTATCCGAGTTAATACTGACCCAAGCTTCATGGTTCATGCTGCACTTCCAGTACTCAGGAGGCTGAAGCAGAGGGATTGCTCTGAGTTCAAAGCCAATGTGAACCGCACAGAGACACTGTCTAAAAACAATATTGAGCCAATTCTCTTCTAAATATTTCTCTAAAAGAAATCCTTACAGATATCCATTCAAAAAATACAGAGATGTAAAGTTCTATGTTTCTGAAAATATAACGTCTGAGGGCTCACTCCCAAGTCCAAAGAATCCAGAAGTCTGCATTTAACAACATTTTCGGTCCTTGCTCTCTTAGGTGCCTGAGGCAGCAGTCAGTTGATGAGAAAGCAGACAGCCAGGGAAGAGCAGGGCATGTGACCTGGCCAGGGCAGAAGACAACAGAGAAGGGTGTCTCCTGGGGACAGGAGGAGGAGAACCATTCTGTGGGAGGGTTTTGCCTGGAAGAAAGCCAAATGGACCTGGGGTCCTCCAGTTCCTGAAGGTGCTGGCTATGATGCCCTCTGCTGGGCCTCTCACCCCATTTGGACCCAGTACCCACTCCTAGGGAGCAGAAATGCATCTTGGAGGAAAGGGGCTGGAGGTCTTTATATTTATCAAAAGAGGGCCCAAGGAACAAAGCCAGTCATCCTTAGTGTGGCCAGCCCAGAAACAGGACATAGGACAGCACTCCACACATGGCATTGCTATTATGACAGACGAGCTGGGCAGGAGCAAGGTGAAGGTAAGTGACCGGTTTCCACCCTTTATATCTCATAAGTCATAAAGCCTTCTGGGACTCTGCTAGAGGCCAGGGCTCACCAAATCCAATGAGGTGCTGCCCCCATGAAGTGCTGGGGTTCACTGCAGTGAGTGGCCCTTCCTAGGGGGCCTTTACTCTCTCAGGGCTGAAGCACACAAGCATGCTGGCCTGCCTGGTTCAGTTGGTTTGAAATTGACCTCCTCCCTGTTTGGAGGGTGTCCCTGCAGTGATGCCCTGGAGAATTCTGGCCACCAGCCCCCTTTGGGGGGTCCCTGCTTGCCAGGTAAGACATGCTGTGGAACACTGGCCAGGACTGCCCGGGCTGCTGGCACTCGGCCAAGCAGGATTCAGCAGGAACCTAAGAGTGGGCTGTGCAACCATTCAGCTGCCACAGTCTCCAGGAGGAGGAAGGTGAGAGGAGAAAAGGGAAAGAATGCTGCTATGAACGGATAATTGTGTCCCCCACCACAGCCTATATGTTGGCCCTGGGGTGACAGTCTTCAGAGGTAGAGCCCTTGGAAGAAGCTAAGGCAATGAGAGTCCTTGGTAATGAGATTAAAGCTTTCATAAAAGGGCTCCTTTATACATAAAAAAAAGCAGGAGCTGCCTGAGCCCTAGGGGTGTGTTTTGTTGGGTCCTGGTCTTTGTCTGTTCTTGATAAGACACTTAAGCTATGGTATTTTTGTTACAGCAGCAAGAACAGACTAAGACACATGTTCAACAAGAAATTCTTGGCATTCTGTCTGGAGACAGGTCTGGACATCTTTTTAAAGATTTTCATAGGTCACACACAAGCAGGTTTGAGAACTTTGGTTGTGCACAAAGCCTTGGAAGAATCAAAGATTAGATGAGAAGGTAGACCCTCCCTTCCTGGGCCCAGGGCAAGCAGCTGACAGACCCATGACCTAAGACCCCAAGCCCAGGGCCCCAGTGCACAGGGAGTGCGGGGCAGTTAGGCACTAAGGAGTCACCACGCTGCGGGTGCATGCAACTGGAGGAGCATCCCCAGGGCTCAACCCAGTGCAGGGACCAGCTGCCAGGACATCTGTACTCAAGATTCTCATCGGGAAACTCTTACGTATTTGCAAAATGCAGCCAGTGTTTTAGGCACTGTTTCCTGAGAAGCTGCTTTCTGTTCTTGACCTGGGACCACAGGATCTTAACCCCAGGTGGACATGTGTCCCCTTGGGATACACATACACCTTATCCTGGTAAGCCTGGGGCTGGGTCTCAGGTTTCTGTAGCCTGCCTGGTCAACATGGCCATCTTCTCCTGAATCAGGCTTCCAGATGGTAGCAATAGGCCTACACACTTTAATTTGAGACAAGAGCAATCCTAACACTTACGTAAAGAGGCAACAGCATTTGTACCCGGCTAAAAGTACCACAAGGTTTTACATTACAGCAACAATCCCAGTGTTATGGTTCCAATCAATTCAGGAAATAAAAAGTCTACAATTTATTTGAATCTCTAAGTCTCAGAACTCCTGGCCAAAAAAGTGCTCTTTGATCCTCATCCCTTTAATCTGAAGCGTTTTCTAACTGTATTTCCATTTTAACAAAAAAAAGTTTTATATTGGCATTTTTATTGAATAAATTTGGATTGTACTTTAGGATTCCAATCCTTGTATTAAATCCAGTGTAATATCTGAGGGCCTAAAGTATGCCAAGTTCCTACCCTCAGTGAGCTTTGAGGCAAGAAGGAAATCAGGGACAGACACATCCACAGCCGGGGTACAGCTGTGAGGGGTGAGAAAGGAGCAGGCCTGGAGCAGAGCTCAGCCTTCCTGAGCAGCAGCGGCTCCCTTGGCAGAGCCAGTACGCAGAGAGGGATGACGGGAGAGACGTTGGGATGGTAGAGGCACGTGAGGTTGGCCAGACGCTAAAGCCAGCAAGTCAGCAAGAGAAAAGCCCTGAATGAGCTCAAGGCCTATTGCAGAAGTTTAACAGAATCTCAAACTAGTGGTGTTTGGGTAGCATAACTGACCTCCAGAAGAAGCAAAATCATGGATGAGAGCTGTCCTCATCTATCTAGTGGCTGCTTCTCTCTATAGGCCATGTCTTCTGCTCCTCTATGAGGTTGACTCTGGACCTGCCTCTGTGTAACCTGTAGGCCAAACATGTATTCCCACAATTTCCTGAGTCTTAGTTCCAGCTCAGCGGAGATGATTTGATAGTCAGCATCCAGGGAATTGGCTCCCACACTTTGATCTCCACCCCCATATATAAGCTTCGCTGGTGGAAGGGAAAGGAGGGGGTGCCATGTGTTAAGAATGTGACTGGGCCCACTCTTTGAAGGAGGCAGTATGTAGAGGAGTTTAAAAAGGAGGAGGGGCTGGGGAGGTATCTCAGTGGTCTAAGCACCTGTCTGGCAAAAGCAAGGATCCAGGGTTCGATCCCCAGTACAACATGCTGGCCACCAAAACTGGGTGTGGTGGTGCAATCTATAATCCTAGCACTGGAGAAGCTGAGACAGAAGGATCACTAGGAGTCTGAGTTGCATAGTGAGACCCTATACCGAATGAATAAATAAAAGATTAAAAAAAAAAAAAAAGAGGCATGGGCCACTTTTTTATCTGGCATGGGTCCCATTCCAGATAGGTGATAGCCATCACTTTTTTGAGAAAGAGAAGACATAATCAGAGATAATTCTGGAACATGGCTTTCCTCAAAGATGAAAGGAACGTTGCTATCACATACAGGCTTCTGCCACACCACGCACTGTGCTGGGGACTGTGCCTACACTGCTGCTTTTAGTTTTCACATTTATGTGTGAGGACACTGAAGCTTGGGGCCTTGGAGATGTGGAGTCACTTGACCCAAAGCCAGTTCTGCTACTGAGTGGCAGAACTGAGCTTTGAACCTAAGTGCTGGCCGGGCCTCAAGTCCTCACTTTCGAAACCCGTCCAGCGGGAAATCTGCCAGGACTCATGCACCTGGGCTCCTCTGCCTAGTTTCTGTTCTTCCTCCTGAGTATTTTGTCTTTGTAAATGGCCTCACCCTCTACCCAGTCTCTTAGGCCCAGAGCTCCCAAATCTCAGCTTCCTCCTGTGTAACTCTTGGGATCATAACTCAGAGTCCCTGAGGCCATTGTGAGGATGGGCTGATAGAATTCTCACCAGGGCTGCAGAACTTGGTGCTGTGTGTGAGGAGTTGGCAGACAGAGCCCAGGCAACAGCTGAGTGGAGGCTGTAACTCCGGGCTCAGAGTCCAACGTATCTAAAACAGGACATGGTGAACTTTTTCTCAAAGGGGCCGGGTGGTGAGCACTGTTAGCACTGAGGTCAGATGGTCTCTACTGCAACGACTCAGCATGGCCAGCATGGGTCAAAACCAGCCATAAACAAGAGAACTGCACAGGCACAGCTGTGTCCTGAAGAACTTCACTCACAAAAGTAAGCTGCCTGGGTCCCAGGGGTGGCTTTTGCTAGCTCCTGCGGGGTCTTTGTCCTATGAGGGCAAGGCCAGATCTGTGCAGTTAGAGGTAATTTCTCCAGGTCAAACATGGTAGTGCACCTCTGTAATTCCAGCTAATCTGGAGGCTGAGACAGGAGAGTCCCAAGTTAGAGGCTAGACTGGCTCATTTCTCAAAAGGGAAAATAAAAACTTTTCTTTAGGTACAGCACACTTCCTGGTGCTTAGCGAAGCTACTGCATGTCTATTTGTTCAAAGAATGATTAAAAAGTGGAAAAGTAAATAAGCACTAAAGAAAGGTTGAAAAGGGACAGAATTTGGGGATTCATCTGGGTATCAACCACAGGGCTCAGTGTAGGAAAAAAGCTACTCTAGAGTTTCTAAGCAAAAAGGAATTAAAAGGTATTTTAAAAATTCTCATTAGTGTATGTTATGTTTTTTTTTTTTTTAAAATTTTATTTATTTATTTATTTGTTTGCTTGTTGTGTTTGTTTGTTTGTTTATTTATTCATTTTGTGGCTGGCTCAGCCTGCCCTGGTGGTGGCGCTGGCGCAGCATGTGGTGCCGGGGATCGAACTGCAGTCCCCGCAGTTGCCTGAGCCCTCCTAAGCAGGCGCTTTAGACCACTGAACCATCTCGCCGGCCCCT
>PVKN010020746.1:0-15812 GCA_004027915.1 Capromys pilorides
TCTCTCTCTTGGTACTGGGGATTGAACTCAGGACCTTGTGCTCTTGTGCTTGCCAGGCAAGCGCTTATTCTACTGAGCTATCTCCCCGACCCAAACTCAAGACCTTGTGCTTGCCAGCCTCTTCTATCCCTCTTTGTTCCTGAAATAATACTGGTTTTTCTGAATGCAACCGTCCATTTGTCTTTCTCCTAGGCTAGACTTCAAGTTCTAAACCCAGACACTCGTTCATCTTGCTGATTTCTGTACCCAAACCATCTAAATTCTCAGCACGGTGCGAAGCGCTATGCAGGCTGGTATTCCATAAACAGTAAAGCAATGGACAACTGCTAAGGGCGCCAGCGCTCACTTCCGATGGGCCTAACTGTGGGGTGCATGAACCTGGGAGTGGGCGTGAAAGGCTCTGGCCGTGGCCAGCTCCCATTTATTCGATCACCTTTTCAAGAGAGTAATGTGGACTCCTCTTACGTTCCAAGCAATTCCTGGGCTAAGGTCCTTTTAAGGCGCCATCTAAACTCTGCTCAGGGCACCCTCGCTCGCCCCCGGCCCTGACGCTTACCTAGCTGTGTGGCACGCTCACGAGGCCTGGAGGGTCGGTCCCCACTCCCATGCTCTGCCTCGAGTTCCTCCTGTTGCCGCCGGGCTTGCTGTAGAATCCGCCGGCTCAGTCGAGGGCCCACGTACTCTTCCTCCTCTTCCGTACCGCGACCTCGTCGTTTTTCTCGGGCCCCTGCTCGCACCGCATCCCCAGCAAGGATCTGCTCGGCCAGGGGTGCAAGCTTTTCTTGATTCCCGGCCCCACGGGCCGGCCTGAACTTGGGCATTTTCCTTCTGAAAGTTACCGAGAAGGTCCACACGTGGGTACAGCGAAAAGCCTTGAGTGCGCTTGCGCGGTGAACTCGCAGTGGCCGAGAGGCTTCGCAGAGTTCACTGCGCTCCCAGCGTTCGGAGGTCAGAAACGTACCAGAGCCGCCCCACCTCTCCAAGAGCGCCCGGTCCTGGAACGGGATTCGGGACTCTCAGATAAATTTATTGTCTTTAACATTGTCTTCTCTAAGTGGTGGAATTCCTAGCTGCGCTTTCCAAGCTTCATGCAGCTAAGCTTAGACACTCGGCGAAATCGCAATTTCCAGGGCCGCAAAGCTCGGGGTGGGGCCTTAAGGATGGCGTCACAACGTTACCGAAGAAGACCCGCCCCGCTTCTTCTGCGCGCGCACCCGGCGCTCTGTTCTGACGTATTTCCGGGGCTCTAGTTCTGGCGTTCTGCGTTGGGAGTACCTTCGGTGCTTGTAAATACTCCGAGTACTTCGCGTTCCCAGTCTGTTAGTGCCCACCCTTCGAGCCCAGCGCCATGGGAGTGACTTGGTAGGGCTTCCAGGGCTTTTGTAGCGCGGGACCTGGAGTTTGGAGGGTTTTTGGAGCCTGGAGTAACTCTGGGAGGAGATTTGGGACGGAGGTCTGCCGGCCGCTGGGAGATGAGCGAGATGATTTCGGGTTGCGTGGACGGGGGCCTCTGTGAGGATCGCGGGCTCTCATTTTATCTCAAAGGAAGGTGCCAGGTTAAGGATCTTGCCCCAGGATCCAATTCAATTCCTAGTATTTCTTTTCTTCTTCGTACATCTTTCTGCCAGTGAGACCCTAAAATACTGTCGGGAGTGATACCTGAGAATATGGGATCCCCGGATCAGAACCCACCTGCAGACAGGGCCAGAGCGGGTGAGGGAGGAGGAACGAGGTATATACATGAGTTGTATTGCAGCATGCGTCTCCACGCCCTGCTTTTCCTGAAGCATCTCTTAACAAGCAACCGCATCTCTGACAGTGTAGTAGAGTAGTTAAGAGCATGAACATGAGGGGGGTTCCTTGGCTTTGAGTTTTGGTTACACCACGCGTTAACTTTGTGCCCTTGTGCAAGTAGGTAAGGCTTTTCTGTATTTCGCTTTCCTCTTTTGTAAATGTTTGTACAGCACCTTTAGTGGGGCTGTTGTAGAGATTCAGAGTTCATCTAACGGCCTTAGAACACTGTCTTTCACATATTTGATATTTGTTATCTGCCTCTCTAAGGGAAAGCCCCACAATGGGAAGGAAGCCATGATAACTTTTAGGTTGTTTTGGTTAAATTCTTGTAAATACTGTTTTGGCTTTTTGTTTGTTTTTGTCTTTTGAGACAGGATTTCATTATGCAGTTCAGGCTGGCCTTGAGCTCACTTTTGTAGCCCAGGCTGGTCTCGAACTTGCACGGGTCCTCCTGGCTCAGCCTCCCAAGTGCTGGGATTACAGGCGTGAGCCACCACGCCGGGCAGGAAAGAGTATACTTTTTTATTTGCGGTACCGGGGATTGAACTCAGGACCCTGCAGTTGCCAGGCAAGCGCTTATTTTACTGAGCTATTTCCCCGGCTCTTGTAAATACTGTTGCTTTTCTCTCCAAGATTATAAGTGCGAGTCTCTTTTCGCTTTGTTACTAAGCCCTGGAATGAAACTTAATGTGGTGGAAATGTTCTGTATTAACGCTGTCCGGTACATTATCTGCCAGCCATGACTTGTGGCTACTGTACTGGACAGCTCAAGTTCAGAGAGTTGGTAAAAATACGCTAATCCCAAATTGCAGTTTCTCCTTGGTATATACAGAACGGAAGGAATTCGAGAGGAATCCTGCAGTTTGGGGTTATTGGGTGTTGCTTCCAGGGCCTTTGCACAGAGCTACATCCCTAGCCTTTTTATTTAAAAAATCTTGAACAGGGTCTTACCAAGTTGCCGCCTGAGCTTCAACTTATGACCCTCTTGCCTTAGCTCCTTATAGGCATGAGCGCTGGCTCCCTTTCTAATTTTTTTTTTTCACCCCAAATTATTGACATTTAATGAAAAGCAACATTTTAGAACTTGGCAGAATGTTGGTGCCCTAATTCTTTTTTAAGGCCTCCCTCCAGACAAAGCTCTCTCTCCAGGTTATGGAAGGAAAGGGGGTTTAGCAGGCTCTTCTATGCTGATCCCAGCATGGGGATGGGATCTCTGGCTGCAGGTGATGGGAAAAAGCCTGGCTGGGCTGTGTCCTAGATACAGACCGGTCAGCAAGCACTGGCTCTGCACCTCCTGCAGACACCCCTATAGGACCACCCCCTTTTGCTGAAACCCTGGCACAAAATGGGGGTGGGGGTCCCAGAGTCACCACCCATTCATATAGATGTAGCTCTCAGCAAGGTTAGTGAACAACCTAGCTTTTTATTTGCCAGCGGTTGCAGGCAACCAGGCTCCCGTACTTCCAGAAGGGGTGGAGGAAGAAGAGGCAGGCCACTTGGCCTGAAAGGTGTTGCCTGCCCCCCCCCCTGCTTCCTGCAAGCCAAACTTGTGTCATCAAGCATGTCCCCAAGTTCCAGACACTATACTCAGTTGTTGTAGAGACACCGCTGTGCTAGGCTTCTGCTGGCCAGTCTAAGGTCAGGCTCCTTCCTCCCCACCTTCTCTAGCAGAATAGGCTGGTCAAAGCCTGGGGAGGCTCTCAGGAGCCCATCTGGTGGCCTGTGGGTGGCCATCTGGGATCAAGGGCTGGGGAGCAGGGGGCGGAGATATGGCTGGGATTGCAGCTGTTGGGTTGGGAGAAGATGGTCGGCCCTGAAGAGGGGACCCCAGCTGGGGTTCCGTAATGATATCAGTGGGGGACAGGCACAGCTGTCCAGATGGAGAAACTAAGGCTAAGTGTCCTTGGTCTTTGGAAGACAGAGGTACTGCCTTCAGGTCTTAAGGCCCATCTATCTTCCCCACCAGATGGCCCTGGAGCTGGAGTGCCTTGTTGGTAGTCACTCAGCATTTAGACGGAGATACAAGGAGCAGAAGGCAGCTGGGTCACCTGGCCACAGAGCCCCCTCTATTCCTGAGACACCAGAGGGGACCCTAACCACTGCCTGCTTTCCCCTGCTCATGTGCTAAGAAAGGCTCATTTTTAGCACCTGGCCTCCTTTCTCTGCCAATAGGGAGCTCAAGAGACAGAACAGGGAAGAAGGCAGCTGAGGGGGGACAGGGAGTCCTAGAAGCAGGGTTCGAGGGACTATGTGACTGCTCTGATCTCCCCATGCAAAGGGCACGGACAGAGGGGTCCTCAGCCACTGTGCAGAGTAGAGATGAAGAAGTTGCTGTCCTGGTCCTGCGGCTGGTAGTCCAGCTCTCCCAGCAGTTCCCAGTCGGCATCATTAATCAGCACCAGAATTCCTGGCCACACGTTAGCTCTCTGGATGAACAGCTGTGGCTGCTCTTTTAGCAAATTATTCTTGATCCAGATAAGGCGGTTACAGATGTCCCAAGGCTGCTCCTGCCCAGGCAGAGTCACTTGATGTTTCTTTATGCTGTCAAGCAAGAGCTCCGCACCGCCTCTGAACTCCACCTCCACTGACAAGGGCGCTGCCATGTTGAGGAAGCCTCTTCTCTTTTTATATGACTCTTTTATAGAGTACTCACTCTGTACCATCTGGGATCTTCACTTGAACATTGTTGTACATCCCATGTCTGGGAAGTGCTGGGGTGGTAGGGTGTTTAGTGCTTTGGTGACCAAGTCTTGAAATCAGTGCTTTGGTTCTCAGAGGAGCTCCCAAGACAAAGTTTCTGTTTACTTGTCCTTAAGGGGCAGGGTCAAGGTTCATGTCCCTGCTGAGCCATCATTCAAGGCACAAGCAAGTGGCTCAGCCAGTGTGCTTGTCTCTGGACACCCACGACTTGGTGCTTTCCTTTCCAGTGTGTCCCAGATGCCTGTGGCTGAGGGCAAGAGTGTCCAGCAGACAGTGGAGCTCCTCACCCGGAAACTGGAGATGCTGGGGGCAGAGAAGCAGGGAACGTTTTGTGTGGACTGTGAGACTTACCACACAGCTTCTTCCACTCTCGGCAGCCAAGGTCAGTGAGGTGGGCCTGTGGTTGGCTGTGGGAATATTCTTCATCGACATTTATGTCCATTGACATCTGTCCTTTCTGCTAAGGATAGTGTTTTGAATATGTGACTAGATGGGTCCTTTATTTTTTTTTAAATAAGGGTCCTATTGTATAGCAAAACCAGGCTGGCCTTGAACCCACAGCGATCTTCCTGCGTCAGCCTTCTGAGTGCTGGGATTATAGGCATGTTCCACCATGCTGAACTGGCTGGATAGATTTCTGAATTCATTGCTTCTTAATGCCGGGTTTGAGCATGGCATGGTGCTGGGCCAACACATGGTGGGGATCTAACCTGAGTTCTTATACTTATCTGGCAGGTGCTTAGACCACTGAGCTATGTACCCAGCCTAAACGGTTTGGGTTAGATTGGTTTTTTGTTTGTTTGTTTTGAGTTTTTTTGTACCAGAGGTGGAACTCAGAACCTTGTGCTCGTGAGTCAAGCGCTTATGCCACTGAGCTATCTCCCCAGCCCCACTTTTTTTTTTTTTTTTTTTGGTGCAATTTGAACTCTTAAAGCAGAGTTTTGCCAGGTTTGTCAGTGCATACCTATAATCCCAGCACTTGGGAGGCTGAGGGATGGATTTCAGTTTGTTGTCAGCCTGAACACTTTGTCTCAAAAAAATAAAAGGCAGTATTTTCCAATGACTTACTGACAAACTGCATCAACACACCTAGGTTACTTCCTAAAGGTGCATCTTTCTGCCTCTGCTCAGCAGTTGTCTCCAGATGTCCTGATCTACATTTTAAGCTCCCTGGATAGTCACTGTATGCTCTGAAGTTTGAAGACTTGATTGAGGCCCCCGATTTTTTGTTTCATTTTTGTTTTTTTGAGACAGGGTCTTGCTGTGTAGGTCACGTTTACCTTGAACTCACTAATTAGCTCCGACTGGCCTCAGGCTTGCAGTAATCCTCCTGTTTCAGCCTCCCGAGTGCTGGATTGCAGGAGTGCACCACCACCACGCTCCTCTTAGACCCTGGTGTCTTCGTATGTGGTTCTCTGAGCTTTAGCATTTGTAGGTCTTCTGTGTGAAGGCTTCCTGTTTCTGACATCTGGCCAGTGTTCTTGGCTCTCTCACGAGCATGACCTTGGCTGTTGATTCAGCTTTTGACTTTTCAGGCTGGAGTGATGAGAGGGGTATGTGGTGGCTGTGATGACGAAAAGGGAAAGAGGATCTTTGCATATGAGTTGGGGACCCATATTCTCTTAGCCTTGGCTCTGCAGTATCATGGCTTAGCACAGTTTCATGATACAGAGGCTTCATTCCTGGCGGCAGAGATGCCTGTGAGCTGGGCCCAGGCATACCAACTGTAGTGCTAGGCCGGTCCCAACACTGATGTGTTGCTGTTTTCTCGTAGCTCCACTCCCTGCACTGCTCTGCACACAGCACTGTCAGGCCTTTTTCGTTCCCTTTAGTTAGGCCCAGGGGGTGATTGATGCACGGGAAGAGGAGAAGCCCCCATATCCCTGTCAGTTAGCTTTGGGCATTGCCACTGGCCACGCTGCGTCTCCTTCCTGGCACTCACTCGCGCTCAGAAGCCCTTGTTCCTGGCTCTTTTCTTTCTCCTTCCAGCACTAAGGGTAGAGCAGCTTTCTGGGCTAATCTTTGTGTTACTTCATCATCCTGTTGGACTTTCCTATTCTTCCAACTCTGTACTTGTGAACTGCTTCTACTGAAGTGTTTGTTTTTGGACTGTTCTCCATACTGTTTTCCTACCTCTAAAACAAAGTGAACCGTTACTGTGAGAGAGCCCAGAGTGGTGCTAGGTATGTGGAAGTCACTTGCTAATTATGTAGGATACATGCAAAACTCTTAGAAAGGAAGTGGCATGAAGTGTTTAATAAATGGCAGGCAGTGCAGAGCTGTGCTGTCTTTTTTTTTTTGTCTTTTTTGAGACAGGGTCTCACTATGCAGTTCAGGCTGGCCTTGAGCTCACTTTTGTAGCCCAGGCTAGTCTCGAACTCACACCGATCCTCCTGCCTCAGCCTCCCAAGTGTTGGGATTATAGGAGTGCACCACCATGCCCGGCTGTGCTGTCTTTCTTGTCTGATAATGTTGCACTGTTCCCTTTGATAGAAAGGATACACAGCTAAGAGATGTCAGTGACAAGAGCACTTGGGGAAAAAACACTCCGGAAGCTTTAGTTTGGCTGGGGAGAGAAAAACTTTGATGACCCACAGTAGGCAAAGGGAAAGAGAATGAACACGGGATCCCCCAATTTGTGGCTGTGGGCTGTGTACCTTGGTGTTTAGGGCCTCCCTGCGGTCACACTGGCACCAGCAGGAGGGATACCTAAGGTGCAGGTCGCTGGAGCCAGGCCCCAGTTTCTGCCTGGAGGGGCAGGGGGCATCTGGGATCTGAAGGTCTGGCTTCCAGCTCCAGCTCTCCCTTCCAGTCTCTCAGAATGGGATCTTCTCATTCATTTCTATAGGTTTTTTCAAGAAGGATGAAAAGTGCCTGTAATCCCAGCACTTGGGAGGCTGAAAACAAGGGGATCACTACAAGTCTGATCTCTGTAGTGAAACCTTGTAGACACTGTACTAAATATATTTTTTTAAAGAAAGCACAGTGCCTTAAAAAAGATGAAAAGTTATATATATATATATTTGATTCAGTAAAAAAAGGAAAAAGGCAAAAAATGGGAAATAATTGCTTAATTATTGCCAGTCTTAATTGCTGTCTCAGTGCCCTCGGGGCTGGCATCTCATGCTAGGGATTGAACCCCGGCCACTGTGCTCTGCCTAAGCTGGTGCTTTAGTTCGCTGAGCTATCAGGCCAGCTCTATGCCTGGCTGTTTTCAAAAAGTCTATCATAGTTGGAAATGCCTTTTTCATTGAAAAAGTCACCTTGGTTGCTTTTAAAATAGTTCCAACTATAACATCACTTGTAGACCCACACAGTGTGGATTAAGCATGTGGTTAAACACAGGGAGTGGACCTGAGGACAGATTGACAGAGCAGTTGGGAGGCTCTCCCTCCTTCCTCCCTCCCTCCCCTCCCCTCTCTGTATATGTGTGTGTGTGTGTGTGTGTGTGTGTGTGTGTGTGTGATATACAGTTTTTTTTTTTTTTTTTTTTTTTTCCCATGTATTTGGTTGTTGCAGGGTCTTACTACACAGCTTGGACTTGTGGTGATCCTCTTGTTTTCAGTCTTCCCAGCACTGAGATTACAGGCGTGCAGCATTATGCCCAGACTCTGGCCAGCTGCAGCATGTAGTGCCAGGGATTGAGTGGTGCCGAGATCCATGTGATTGCCTAAGCTTGCCTAAGCAGGCTCTTTACTCCACTGAGCTATCTTGCCAGCCCAAGTCTGGCTCTTTTTCTTTTGTCTTTTTGAGACAGGGTCTCGCTAAGCAGTTCAAGCTGGCCTTGAGCTCACTTTTGTAGCCCAGGCTGGTCTTGAACTTGCACTGATCCTCCTGCCTCAACCTCCCGAGTGCTGGGATTACAGGCGTGCGCCACTGTGCATTCCCCCCTCCCCCTCAATCTGGCTCTTGATGGACCTTTTTACTTAGGATTGATTTGAAGTGGTTCCAGAGAAAGAGCAGCCTTTGATTGGAGGCTGGTAGGCAAGAGAGCTGGGCTGAAGGCTGTCTGCAGCACCCGCTGTGTTCAGAAGGTGGCAGCAGAGCCAAGGTCTGCAGTCCAGGGAAGTCCACAGTCCCTGCTGGGCCCCATGCCTGCTGTCCTTTCCCCTTTCCTTTGCCATAGTCTTCTTCCTACCATAGTGTCACCCTTTTTGCTTCATGTGACTGAGTCTTTCCCTCTCTTTATACACTCATGCAAGGCCTGTTTCCCTGCTAACCCCTGACCACTTGAGTCTTCCTAGCCTGCGGCCTTCCTAGCCGTACGGAAGGCTTCTGTCTTTTCTAGTTGATCACACTTGTTTTATTTATGCTCTTTTGATCTTTCACAACGTATTTCATCTCTGTTCCTTATGAGATTATCAGCTGCTGCTGCTGCTGTTGCTGTGTCTTTGTTGTCATCGTCTTCTTTTTCTTCATCTTTGTCTTCTTCTTCGTCTTTTTAAGACAGGCTCTCGCTATGCGGTTCTGGCTGGTGGTCTTGAGAGGTTGAGGCAGCAGGATCATTGCGAGTTTGAGGCCAGCCTGGGCTACAAAGTGAGCTCACAGCCAGTCTGAACTGCATAGTGAGACTGTGTCTCAAAAAATATCAAAAAAAGTCTAGGGTTGGGTTCTGTCCTGGGATGCATTTGAGGCCTAGCAGAGTATGGAGAGGTGGGCAGGTTTAGGAACATACCGGAGCTGGTAATGGGAGTTAAACTCAAGTCATCACACTTGCCAGGCAAGTGCTGCACCCTGAGCTAAATCCCTGGCCTTGTCTTTTAGAGGAACCTTCTTTCTATGGCTATAGTCTTCCTTTCTTCTTGGAGACCTATAGAAAGGAATAAATTAATGGAAAACTCCTTTTTCAGAAACTTGAAGACCTAAGTTGC
Source organism: Capromys pilorides (assembly GCA_004027915.1). Classification (NCBI taxonomy): domain Eukaryota; kingdom Metazoa; phylum Chordata; class Mammalia; order Rodentia; family Capromyidae; genus Capromys; species Capromys pilorides. The sequence continues at coordinate 9,366 of PVKN010020746.1, forward strand.
AGTTTGAAACTGGGTCTTCCAAGCCCAGTTCCTGAGCTCTCTCTGCTATAGAGTGTAGTTGTTTCTTGGGTCTGCTGGATTTCTTAAATATTTCAGGGAGTCCTCCCTTACCTTCATATGAGTCCCAACTTCCACAGGCGTGGCAGCGTGCAAGACTTAGCACAGGTTGGCACTGGCCTACCTTTCCAGCTTCATGGTCACATTCTATACTTTCCTGCTGCTTCTAGACTTTTTCCAAGATAGCCAAAGGGAAGAGGCCACGGGAGGAAGGGATAGAAGTGACAGCTGCCTCACTGACCTGCCGCAGTGCTACTGTTTGACTTACCAGCTCATATACGGTGTTACACCAAAATGTGTGCTAGTGATCATCGGAATTAGGCATCTATCTACAAGCTCCCCCACACAGCTTAACGGGGGAGCAGTCATCAGCCCTTTCAGAGCTCTGGGTACACCCGCCCCGCTGGTCCTCATACCCCTCTGGAAAAGATGTTCAATTGCAAGATCCTTCCCTCTCTCTGATTGCCAAGGTGGAACAGTTTGTCACCTGGCCATCCTCCCTGCCCATGACTGTGCTGTGTGTGGTGACAGTCCTGTGAAGTGTTGTACTCTCCCTCAGGTCAGGCTGGGAAGCTGATGTACGTGATGCACAACTCTGAGTACCCCCTGAGCTGCTTCGCCCTCTTTGAGAACGGCCCATGCCTCACTGCTGATACCAACTTTGATGTGCTCATGGTAAAGCTCAAGGGCTTCTTCCAGAGTGCCAAAGCCAGCAAGATTGAGACCCGGGGCACCCGCTACCAGTACTGTGACTTCCTGGTGAAGGTGGGCACGGTCATGATGGGGCCCAGTGCACGTGGCATTTCCGTGGAGGTAAGACTTTGGGGAGCCAGGGCAGGGTGCACAGAGGGTAGGTCTGTAAAAGGCTCTGAAGATCTGGTCCTAACCAGGGGTTGTGGTGGTCCCAGCCCATAATTCCTGCACTGAGAGAGGCTGAGGCAGGAAATGCCAAAGTTTGAATCCCATCTCGGCCATTTAGTGAGATCTTGACTCAAAGGTGAAGGCTAAAGATCTAGCCCAGTGGTAGAGATTCCCTGGTTCAGTTCTCAGTACTACAGAAAGGTTCCCCAGTCCTGCTCAGTTCAGACTGGCCAGCACGGATGCCTGCCTGGCTCCTGAGCCCCTGAGCTTCCCTTTCAGGATGTTCTGTCCTTCATTTAATCGCTCATTTCATCTCTAGCCCAGGACGGAAGGGAAAGTGAGTCACACCACATAGAACATGAAGGAAGCGTGGATTGCTGGAGAGGGATGGGTAGTCCCAGAGGGAGGAGAGTTCAGTGTGGAGGACCGGCCAGCCTTTCCAAGGAGTACTCAAGGCACGTTTTTTGTCACATTCACTCACATACCCTGTGTTGCTTGCACAGGATGTGAAGCAGAAATGTGCCTTGCCTCTTGATATACTGTCTGCTTTCTCTTGCGTGAGAGGCAAAGAGGGAGACTGGCATTAGCTAATGCTGGGGTCAGTGAAAGTCGACACCCAGCCAGCCACATGTCCAGCAGTATATGAACTTTAGGATTGCACAAGGCATGTCTTGAAAAATCATCATAAGATCAAGGCTGAAACACAAGAATGATTTCTTTTTCCAGTACTTGGGATTAAACCTAGGCCCTTCACCGTGCACTACTCCCTAGCCCTTCTAACTTTTTAGTTTGAGATAGGGTCTTACTAATTCACTAAATTGCCTGGGCTGGCAATCCAGGATTGATTGAGCTTGCAATCCTCCTGCTTCTGTTTCCCTGTGTGCTGGGGTGACAAGTGTGTATCACTACACCTAGCACCACACAATTTTTGAAGTTATCTTAAGAAACACCATAAAAGAGGCACAGTGGCTCTAGGAATTCAGGCAGTGAAAGCCCTCCTGACTGTGGTTGGGAGGCTTCAGTGTTAGTGGTTAAAACAGAAGAGACCTAGGATGGCGAGCGGAAAGAGCCAGAGGACCCAGGGGAAATTTCTGCTCAGGATTTTCAGGACTGAGATCTAAGCTACGTCAGCTTGGGGTGTGCCTGGATTTGTTGAGCCCTGGGATTCCCCATCATCCTCCACAGTATTAGCTGGTAATGGTACACACCCTGCAGTTTCTCCCTTATGTTTCCTTGTGGCTGCCCTCCCATGAAAAATCAGGAGAAAACATGAGGAATCTTGTGTATGTGTCCTTGGACCTCTGTCACATGGGCCAGGAAGCTCATTCTTGGGATCAGAGCCAAGCTTGGGTGGACCTTGAGTGTGGAACTTGGCCTTCCAGATACATAAGAATTGTGCCCCACATTCGTCTTTGTTTTTTTTATTTTTTATTTTTAATGTATTTAGTCCAGAGTCTCACTACACAGATTAGACTCAGTGATCCTCCTGTTTTCAGCCTCCCAAATGCTGGGATTACAGGTGCTCGCCACCACGCCCAGTCTCGATCCCCAATTTAGTGTACCCTGAGGCTGGGCTGGCACAGCACAAAGGGGATTGAATCCCAGTTCCTGCACCTGCCTAAGTAGGTGCTTTAGTCTGCTGAGCTGTCTTGCAAGCCCTTTGTTTTTATTTGTTTGGCACAGGGTCTCACTACACAGACTCAGGAGCAGGGCCGGAGTGGCATGCGATCCTGGGGATCGAACCCTGGAGCCTGTGCTTGCCTAAGCAGACACTTAGTCTTCTGAGCTATCTTGCCAGCCCCCCACTTTTAACTTCGTTTCTTCCTTTATCCTTCCTTTTCTCACTTCTTCCTTCCCTCCCCACCTTCTCTTTTCTCTCAGAGCTTTCCTCAAATGTCATCCAGGAGGGCTCATTCCTGGGATCTGCTTCTAGGGCTGTGGGCAAGCCCAGGGGGAGAACGTTAGAGATGCCAGTGGGAAGGCTGCAGGCTATGTCAGTTAAGTATTTCCTCTAGAACAACACTGTGCAAGAAGGAGTGTCTTCTTTTTTAATATTTTTAGTATAAGGTCTATAGGGTCTCACTACACAGATTGGACTGGTTGTGATCCTCTTGTTTTCAGTCACCGAAGTGCTGGGATTACAGGGGTGCACCACCACACCTGGTCTTAATCACCGTCTCAGTGTGCCCCGGGGTGGGTTCGGCATAGCACTCGGGGGATCAAACCCTGGTCCCTGCATCTGCATAAGCAGGTGCTTTAATCCACTGAGCTATCTGGCTGGCCCTTGTCTTTTCTTTTTTAATTTTGGTGGGTTTTTTTTTTTTTCATCTTTTGGTACCAGAAATTGAATGGAGGGCCTCACACTTGCTAGGTAGACACTGTGCCACTGAGCTATATCCTGGCCATTTTTTTTTTTTTTTTATTCCCAGGCAGGGTTTCACTGTATAGTTCAGCCTGGCCTTGAACTTTTTCATGTAGCCTAAGCTGCCCCCAAACTCTCAGGGATCCTCCTGCCTCAGCCTCCCAAGTGCAGGGATTATGGGCTCCACTGCCCTGCCTGGTTCGTGGGAAGTGTCTTTGGCTGAGGACTGAAGAAGGTGGTAGAAGCAGCCCTTGTCCTTGCTCACCTTCCCCTCTGTCCCCTTGGTCCCAGGTGGAGTATGGCCCCTGTGTGGTGGCTAGTGACTGCTGGAGCCTGCTGCTCGAGTTCCTGCAGAGCTTTCTAGGCAGCCACACGCCGGGGGCTCCTGCAGTGTTTGGAAATAGACATGACACCATCTATGGCCCAGCAGACACCATGATCCAGTACATGGAACTCTTCAACAAGATCCGCAAGCAGCAGCAGGTGCCAGTGGCTGGAATTCGGTAGTGACTGGCAGGTACCAGCTGAGCCACACCAGGGCCCTGGACCCCAGGACCAAAGAGACGTGACAGCTCCTCTCCCTCTGTGTCCCAGCTGTGGCTGTGTTCTGGGTTCTGCACTCTCCTCTTCCCACTCCCACCCCAACTTGTACCTCTGCTGCTTTAAGGGAAAGGTAGGACAGAGTGACCCTGTCCCAACTTTCAGGGTTTGGCCTGGGCCTAGGGGCCGTGCTGAGCTGCACTTTGTGTGTGGCCCATGCTGTGCTGAGCTCTCCTCCAGGTAGAGGGGGCACAGCTGACAGAGTGGCTCACTAGAGGAAAGTTTCGCTTCTCTTGTTGATAGTTCAGAGATCATCAAGAGGCCAAGGTAGATTTAATTATGCAGGGTTATCAGGTACTCTATTTTCTTATTCCGCCGCCCCTAGAATGTTGTCCTCCTCACCCACAAGGCCAGTGTAAACATATAAGCTCCTTGTCTGCATTCCACTGGGGAAACAGCAAAGGTTGCTTCCTCTCCCCTCCTCTTCTTTCCCCTGCCCTCCTTTTCTCTCCCTTTCTTTCTCTCTCTCTCTTTTTTGCAGAACCGAGATTTGTCTTCTCTCTTTTCTTTCTCTTGTGCTAGAGATTGAAGCCATTGCTTTTCCATTGAGCTACACCTCCAGCCCTTTTAAAATACTTTATTTTGAAATAGGGTCTTGCTAAACGGTTAAGTTGCTAAGGCTTGGCTTGAGGTTATTATCCTCCTTCCCCAGCCTCCCAGGGTCCTAGGACTTCATGAGTGCCTGGCTAACGTTACTTTTTTTAAAGGTTATATGACCTGGAGTGCTCAAATTATTGTGGCCACACTTGGGTGAAAGGTATAAACTGGTCTGGGAAGCCATGTCCGGTTACACTTGAGGGGTGTTGAGGCTAAACAGTGAAGGACAAGCAGGGTGTGGTGGCGCATACCTGTAATCCCAGCACTGGGGGCCTGAGGCAGGAGGATGGCTGGAATGGAGGCCAGCTTGAAATACATAGTGAGATCTTACATCAACAACAACAAAAATGATGGAGACCCTGGGAGCTGAGGCCCAGAGAGTGACCTCTGCTCCATGGAACTCAACGGACACACCCAGGAATGCATTGGCAGCAGTTTTGCAGTTTTGTTTATTAGCTAGGCTGGGATAAGGGTTGAGTTCAGAGACACTGTGATATTAGCACGATTGGTCACAATGGGGAGTCGGTTCTGTACTTCATGCCTAAGCTTTCTGCAGCTTTCACAGCTTGGGAGAGTGGCTGGGCTTGGACATGGCTTCCCAGACCAGTTGATACCTGCACCAGGATTTGTGGTGTAGCATAGCGTCTCACTACATAGATCAGCCTCATAGTGATCCTCCTGTTTTCAGCCTCCCAAGCGCTGGGATTATAGGCTCATATCAGCATGCCCAGTCTCAGTCAGTCGCTTGGCCAGCACGGCTCGGCTTGGCACGGCACACCACGCCCGGGTTTAGACCCTGGTCCCTGCCCTGCCTAAGCAGGCACTTCAGTCCACCGAGCTATCTGGCTGGCCCTGTTGTGGGTTCTTTCTCCTGGTGGCATATGAACCTCCAGGTGGTTCCTTGGCTTCCAATCATCGCCTCCCTTTCTCCTGCCACAGAAACATTCAGCCAGGCTGACACTTGGGATATACAGAAATGGCCTTGGCGAAGCTTTTCTTGTGGCAGGGGATTTGTTTGTTGTCTTAAATGGTGCAGGGGATTGAGTCCAACCCTTCTGTATTTTTAATCAGAAGCTCACTAAATTGCTAAGTTGTGCGGGCTGGGCTCAAACTTTGCCACCCTTCTGCTTCAGCCTCCCAGGCTGCTGGAATTACAATCATGCACTACCACACCCACAGGAAAAAATAATGTACATAGTGTAGATGGCTTCCAAGGACACGATCTCCTTGCAGGCAATAAAGAGAAGTTGTTTTCAGGGCACATACCTGCGGCAAGAGTCAGCCATTGTCACTATGACAGGAATCTCAGCATTTGCTGTCCGCATTTTTTTCTTTAAACCTTACTTCCCTGTTTTTGTTACTTATTTTGTCTTTAAGTCTTGAGGTATGTTTTAGATATCATTTATGTACAACATAATATACCAATTTAAGTTTTTGGTTTTCTGATTTATAGTTGCTCTTGCCCAGGTCTTTTTTTTTTTTGTCTTTTTGAGACAGGGTCTCATTGTGCAGTTCAGGCTGGCCTTGAGCTCACTTTATAGTCCAGGCTGGTCTCTGAACTCCCTTCAAGTGCTAGGATTACAGGCGTGCACCACCACGCCTGGCCCCAGGTCTGTTCTTTACTGTAGGCAGCCTCAAGACTTATAGAACAAGACCCTATCTATAATGGTGGGGTTTGGTGAATTACATGTTCTTAAAAATTAAATATGGGAAATAAGACATGACTTACTCATTGTAAGAAGGGCTTTAGTTCCCTGAAGCCAAAAATTAGGCATAGTATAAAATCCTTCACAGTCTTTATTTGTACATATTCAGTGTTTTTTACATTTTGTTTGCTTTTGTTTAAGCACATATTTTTTGTTTTGTTTTCTGTTTTAGAGACAAGATCTTGCTATATGGTTCAGGCTGGCCTTGAACTTACTATGGAGCCCAGGTTGGCCCCAAACTCTCTGTGGTCTTCCTGCCTTAGG
>PVKN010020747.1:0-15807 GCA_004027915.1 Capromys pilorides
GCTAAAACCTGTGAACTTTGGAAATAGCCTTATTTATCCTGTTTTCTTTTAATACAAAGAGCTGCTCTTTATTTTTCTAAAATAATCCAAGTGCTCAAGAGACAGCATCTGAATCAAGCTATTCTCCATCAGCTAGGACAGGCTAAGAATCCTGTTGGAATAACAAAAGGAAAATAATCTGCTTAGTCACTTCCACTCATTATGTATTTGCTGAACACTTATAATATACCAGGACACATGGAAGTTATGGTGGGAGTTTACCAGAAGAGTAGATGAAGATACATACTCAAATACAAAGCTACTCAGACTATAAAAAGTGTTGTCACGGTAAGAAACAAGCTACAGATCAGTAAGGGTGTTCAGAAAGCCAAAGCACGTGACGCAGAATGGGCCAGACTTTGACAGAAAAAGGTAGGCAACATTTTTTTTCTGGGAGAGTGAGAAGTGAGAGAATGGGGGACAGTCCAGCTTGCCTGGCCAGCACAGTGCTTGTGGGGTGCTAATGAATGTGACAGGGAAGATTGGGACCGCTGAAATGTGGGGACCCTGGATGAAAGGTGAGAACATGGGTGAATCAGGAAATAATTACACGTGGTGTCTTACCTGCTTTGCGATAATAACCTTACCTGTAGTCTTGAGTCTGACTCCACATGGAACCATCATTTCTGACTCTGTCCACAATTCTCCTATCTTTACATTTCTGTCTGAAACTATTTGTGTAACTTGTGTTCTAGAACTTCAGGCTGTGATGCATCTGTCAATAGAAATTCTCCTGACAGCACAATGCTCCCAGCAAGTACATTTTCAGTCCTTGCTGAGTGGGTTGGAGATGTTAGAAAGTCATTGGGGTGCTAATCTCCAAGAATACTCTGAGAAATATTTGGAACTAGGCTGGGAGTTGAAAAGTGAAATTTTACTCAGGAAAGGGAGAGTTTCTGAGGGAGTCTGTGCTTTAGATGAAAGTTGATCTCTTATTGGCAGGTGGTACAGGTAGAGGACAGATGTTGGAAAACCAGAAAGTAGAGCCCAAAGCTTACATCTGCTTCATGTGAGGAAATAGCGAAGTCCTGCCTTCAAAAGGACAACAAAGTTAAGGAGACTGTGAAATACAAGATTAATTAATGCATAAAGGCACTTTAAAAAGCTTTAATTCTTCCTACATGTGGAGCATGTTCCTTTTCTACTGTTGGTAACAATAGCCACAAATTTCAGAAATTAAAACAACAACAATGTGCTACCCTAGTTTCCTTGGATAAGAAATTTGGATAGAGGTTAGATGGTTCTAGAATGAACTACCTAGGGGCAGCTTTCATTAAGCTAAATAAAGCTGCCTCTGGCTCTTGGGTCATCTTCTAGGCTCACTGTTTGATGACTCATTTCAGTTCTCTGTCATTGTTAGTCTATCCAACTTTGTCTTATTGGCTGTCAAGCAAAGACAACCCAGGGCTAACAGAGCCCCACCACCCCCATGCCCTTGCCATGTGAAAGCTGGATATTTTGAAGAGTGTCTCTGTTGGTCTAAATCCTTTACTTCTTTTCAAAATCAGCTAATTAAGGTCAGGCTTATCTGGGATCATTTCTCTAAATTAAAACCAATTGATTAAAATCTTTAATTAAAATGGTATAATTCTTTTGAAGTAAAACCTATACTAGAGTTTGAGTGAATAATTAGAAAAAAGTGTGTGCATAGATGACTGGGGTCCAAGGTTCACTTTAAGCTTCTGCTTGCAAGAAGAACTGCTTGCTGCAGAGCAAGAGCTGGCCATTTTAAGAGTTTATGTAATCTTCTCTAGTCCATAGTACCTGAGTATTAGAATATATCATCAAAACATCTATTTTTAAAATATTTGAGGGGCCGGCGAGATGGTTCAGTGGTCTAAAGTGCCTGCTTAGGAGGGCTCAGGCAACTGCGGGGACTGCGGTTCGATCCCCGGCACCACATGCTGCGCCAGCGCCACCACCAGGGCAGGCTGAGCCAGCCACAAAATGAATAAATAAAGAAACAAACACAACAAGCAAACAAATAAATAAATAAATAAAATTTAAAAAAAAAAAATAAAATAAAATAAAATATTTGAGAATGATTATGTGGGTATTCATTTGCCCATATGGTTTAAAGTAGCACTTTATAGGACAGTTTCTTGTATAATAGTTAGGATATAAGCACAAATGCACAAAACAGTGTCACAGTGCTTGGTAAAAAGCAATAAAGTATACATTGAATTTAACAAAATGTTCCCTTTATTGAGTTAAATTTTGAAGGAAATTATGGCTTAGTGAGAAAAGTGTGCCCTGGGAGGTACCAGTGGACAGTGCTCACACCACTTCACTCAGCCCAGTGATTGCTACGTAGGCAGTATAGTTATGAGCCTGTACACTCACTCACCTCTATTTCAGGATTAAGTAGGACTGTGGAAAGATCGAATGGCAATAGCTATAGAAATGTTTATAGTTTGGAAATGTATATAAAAATATAGGAAAAAATGCAGGTAGATTTTTGATGAGTTGTCAGTAGGGCAATAACTCTCAGTTAAATGGCAGATGAGCCAAGTATTGCGAGTTGGAATAGAGGCACTTTGTTTGCTCATGCTCCCAGATGGAAGCCTAGCTATACTGCTGCCAACACAGCCTCAGAATTCCCCCTTAAACTCGAGTTGGCTTCCAAAATTCATGTGTTCAGGCTAAGAGGTGGTCTGTAGTAGGAGCCACGGGAACGTAAATTGTATGGCCAAGGCCAAGTCTCTCTATCCTCTTTGTTCTTGCAGAATTAAAAGAGAATGCTCTTCTCTTAATCATAAAAGGCAATAAGAAAACTGCATAAGACCAGATTTTGCTGGTGCTTTCTGACTTGAAGATCTCAGGTCTCATTACCCAGCCTGCACTGGCACAGGTAAACAATCTTCAGTAGGAACTGTTCTTTCAGCACCACATCCTTCAGGTCTTTGATAAATGACGTTTATACACCTGAATGCAATGTGAGAACTGATGGCAACCTGCTCAAGAAACAAGTCCTTGGTGCTCTTTGAATCCTCTGTTATACATGTAGCAGCCTCATATTGATTACAAATCACAGAGTTTGGGAGTTGTCCTAATTCTGCAACAATGCTCTGACTGGACTCGAGTTTTTAATTTTCTTTGATAATTTTGTTTTGATTCTCCTTGGAGTATCAAAGACTTATAGTTTCCATGATATTCAATGGATTGCATCAACTTCAATAGCTAACATCCAACTACACTGGCTCAACATAGTGCTGGGTGTGGAAGACCCACCCTAGGAAGGATTGTCACCAGAATCCTATGAAAGGGAAATGAGGAAGGAAGGATTGCTTCTGTCTTCTTTGCAAGAGTTCTAGTCTCCACTTTCACCTTGGAAACCCTCTCTTGGCTTCCAGCACAGATCCTTCAGCCTTCTGAAGCAGACTCTCCTGACCTGACGTAGACTCTGAGGGGCCTCTACACAGAGCTCCAGGCCTTTGACTTCACACTCTAGATGACCTGTGTACAGAGCTTTTGCACTTTTGCACATCTGAATCTGGGTGCCCATTGTAAACCAATTTGTAAATTGTTATGCATTTATTTATCTTGTATTGTGTCTGCTTCTCTAATACACAGTGACTGATATAGATTTTCATGCCAGCAGTGGCTCCAGATAAACAGAATTACAAAGATGAAATTCCTTAATGGCTGTAGGGATTCCTAGAGTCAGCTCTCTAATTGGATGAGACCTGCAGATGACATTGTCTTTTCTTCTGATACTGTGGGAAATATCCATGATGTGAACTGTTTAATGCGCAGTGTAGATCCATTTGATTACGCTAATTCACCTTTTAGGAGATATAATAATTTTGGAATTCCATATATATTTTGAATACCTTTGACAGAGTGGAAAATACAGTTTTGTTGTCTAGTTGGCCTTACTTAGCTTCCCTAGATAAACTAGCGAAAGAAAACCATAACCCCAAGACATCTATAAAAATCTGATCTTCTGACTGTAAGGACAAATAGTAAAGGACAGTAAGGAGCTCAAAGATCCAAATTCCCAACTTGAAACACACATAAAAAGTTTAAAAGTGTATCCTAAAAAAAAATCTCGTCTCCTTTAGCTTCAGGGCAAAGATAGCAGAAAAACAAACACAGGCCTCCTAATTCAATTGGTTGAGCTACAGTGCAAGTTTAATGCTCAGCCTAGAGGGTTTTTCTGATGAAAACATGAAGGCACTTATCAGAAAAGAATGGTGTCTCCTAAGCTGGAATGAAGATATATGGAAGGATCATAACGAAGCTGAGAAGTTGATTTCCTAGATGCTAATGAGATTACTTTTCCAGAAAAAGATACTTCCCACCTGTAGTGGCAGAGCCATCCCTACCTCCACCCGGCAAGGTTGACTTCTTCTAGTATACCTGAGGAAACCAACCCTGTGCTGACCAAGCATAATAATGCTGGAACTCCTTAGGACCCTACCTCACCGCACACTTCTGCCTGTAGGCTCATAGCTAGGCTTAAATCACAGAACACTACTAAGGGTGTGGTGCATAGTGGCCCATGTACAGGTCTGCTACTCTCCCAAAGGATTCTCCAGGGGCTGGGAGTTCAATCCCCAGGCCTTCCATGCTGGCCCTGCCCCTGGGCACACTGAGACAGCAACTGAGACTGAATGTGGTGGCACAAACCTTTAATCCCAGCTCTTGGGAGGATGTAAACAGGTAGATCACTACGAGTGCGATCTAGTAGTGAGACCCTGAACACCCTGTAGACTCTTCCCTAAAATATTAAATGAATGAATGAATGAATTAAGGAATGAATGAATGAATGAATAAATGAATAAATAAATAAATAAATAAATAAATAAATAAATAAATAGGGGCTTGGGCATTAACTCCATGGCACAAGTACCTGCATGGCAAGTGCAAGGTTGTGAGTTCAAACCCTGGTCCAGCAAAAATAAATAAATAAATAAACAAACAAACAAGCAAACAAACAAATATTAAATTAAATTTTAAAAATACTTCTCTAGATCTCTAACTCTTATAAACAGAGACCTGCAGAGCGAGTATGGGAGTGGATTTTGTGGGTGAGAAATAATGTTAAAAATGTACACCTGGATTGGGCTGAGTTTTTGATATGGACAAATTAAGCAGAAATTATGAATTTAATGTTGCAACTCAGAGTAAAGAAAGGTGTTAATAGTATATTTAGCTAGTTGGCAGAAGTATGGACCAAGAGATAGCCCTCCATGAATGCGTTAGAAATTCCTGAAATTCATGGCCAACAGTAGATGACGGTACTTAGAGGCTTAGAGAAATGGGAATACTATAGTGGATCTGTCATATTAAACTGAATCGTCTACACTGAAATGATCCAGAAGATGTATAGTTCACTAACACAAGAGAGAAACAGATTTGTAAGGAGAGCACCAGTATCCTTGAAGAGCCCTGTTGTTGCCCTTCTCTGTATGTCAGACCTTATGGTGGAGACCACAGTTTCCAAATTAGGAAATAGAAGGGCAATGGGCTTAGTTGGATCCCAGAGGGCAGAGGTCAAGTGATAGTATTTAATTTTGAAAGGCAGGGCACATGCAATGGGCAGGAGAAGTAGAACAATGATCAGAATAATCCAGTATGTGTAGACTCATGGCATTGGTTGATCAGCCATGGTGTTCCCCAAAGTGAAATAGATGGGATGCTTACATTTTTTTTTTACTAGATTTATATATTGAAAAAGTTTAATTTACCTAATTGAAATAGTCATGGCCCCTTAACCAGTTCCTAGGTTTTAGCCTGCTCAGACCCAAAACATCTTGAGTGAAGGGAAGGCCAAGTCCCCTTGAAGAAGGGTCTTGGTACACCAGAATCCAGCCAATATTTGTCCCATTCTTCTCCAGAGGGATGTATAGCCTTTTACTTGAGTAACTATATATTGGGGGAGGGGAAATGACCAGACATTTGAGGGAGCACTACACACTGGCTCTGAAATAATGCTGATTCTGAGGAATCCAAGATGTCATTGAGGTCCTTCAATAAGGGTAAGGGATCCTATGGAGGTCATGTGATCAATGAAGTATAAGCAAGGTCCAGCTCTCAGTGAGTCCACTGAATTCTCAGATCCATCCTGTAATCATTTCCCCTACCCTTGAATTCTTAATTAAGATAGATACACTTAACACTTGGCAAAATCCTCACATTGATACCTTAATCTGTAGTGTCAAGATCATTATGACTGGAAAGCTCAAACGAAAACCACTGGAGTTCCCAAAATCAGTGTTAAATTCCCAGACAGATTGCGGAGATTAATGCCACCAAGTAGGACCTGAAGGATACAGGAGTAGTGGTCCCCATCACATCTCCATTTAATTCTCCTACTTAGCCAGTGCAGAAGACAGAAGGGTCTTGGAGAATGATGATAGATTACCATAAACTGGATCAAGTGATCACTCTGATTACAGTTGCAGTACTACATGTGATGCCATTGCTTGCATATCTCCTGGTACTTGGAACACAGCTGTCGATTTGGCAAATACCTTCTTTTCCATGACTATGCATAGGGACCATCAGAAACAATTTGGCTTCAGCTAGAAAGTCCAGCAATATAACTTCCCAGTTCTACTTCAGAGTAACTCTCCAGTCCAGTTTCACAACTTAGTTCATAGGGATCTTGATTGCCTTTGGGGGGCCACAAAGTATCACACTAGTGTATTGTATTGATGATGCTTATTGGGTTCGTCAAATGAGAAGGAAGTAGCAACCATGTTGAGTTTGTTAGTAAAACATTTGCAAGCCAGAAATGTGAAATAAATTCAACTAAAAGTGAAGGTCCTTCTACCTCAGTAAAATTTCTAGGATATCAGTGATGTGAAAGAATGTAGAGATATGCTTCTAAAGTAAAAGAGAAAATATTGCATCCACCACTCTCTACAACCAACTAGGCACAATGCTTAGTGGGCCTACTTGGATTGTGGAGGCAACACATTATCACCTTGGGGTCTTCCTTTGGCCTGTTTACTGAATGACTTGGAAAATAGCCACTTTTGAGTGGAACCCAGAATAAGAGAAAGCTCTGCAACAGGTCCAGGCTGCTGTGCAGTCTGCTTGTCCACTGGAGCCATGTGACCCAGCAGACCCAGTGGTACTTGAAATGGCAGTGGCAAGTAAGATGCTGCTTGAAGTCTTTGGCAGGATTGCATAGGTGACTCACAGTGGAGGCCTTTAGGATTTTATAGCAAGGCTCTGCCATCATCTGCACACAACTATTCTCCTTTTGAAAAATAGCTCCTGGCCCGCTACTGGACCTTAGTGGAGACTGAATGACTGAGCATGGGACACCAGATAACTATGCAACCTGTGCTGCCTATCATGATCTGGGTGTTATTTGATCCACAAAGTCATAAGGTTGGATGTGCACAGCAAAGTCTATCATTAAATGGAAATGGTGTACATGTGACTGAGCCAGAGCAGGTCCAGAGGGTACAAGGCAGGTATGTGAAGAAGTTGCCTAGATTTGCACAGCTCCTGTTCTTGCTATATTGCCTTCTGTTGACCAGCATGCACACATGGCCTCATAGAATGTACCATATGATCGGCAAAGTCTGATTTACAGTGGTTCTGAACATTATCCAAGCACCACCCACAAGCGGAAAGCTTTGACATTATAGCCCATTTCTGGGATATGCTTGAAGGACAGTGGTGAGGAGAAATATTCACAGTGGGCAAAATTTTGGGCAGTGCTTCTCAGAGTACATTTTTCCAGAAAGGAGAGATGGGAAGATGTGTACTTACTGACTGATGGGCTGTGACCAATGACCAGATGGTCAGGAACTTGGAAGAACGTAAGTGGAAAATTGCTGACACAGATATCTGAGGATACACTTCACCATAGGGGCAAAGTAAAAATACGTTTCTCATATAAACACTCACCAAAAAAGTCATCTCAGCAAACGAGGGCTTTAACAAGTTAGTAGGACAATCTGCTCTGTAGGTAGTAGTCTATCCTATTCTTCAGCTACCCTTAATATTGCTCAATGATCTCATGGGCAGAATACCTATGGTGGCAGGGATGGAAGTTATGCATGGGCTGAGTGACATAGACTCCCACTTGCCAAGGTTGATCTGGCTATAGCCACTGTTGAGTGCCCAATATGCCAGCAGCAGAGACCAACACTGAGTCCCCAAAGTGACACCATTCCATGGGGTGAGCAGCCTGCCAGTTGGTGGCAGGTTGATTATATTGGACCACTTCCATCATGGAAAGGCCTGTGCTTTGCCTTTACTGTCATAGACACTTACCCTGGATACGGATTTGCCCTCCCTGTATGTAATGGTTCTGCCGAAGCTGCCATCCATGGCCTCATAGAATACCTTATTCACTGTCATGGATTTCTATACAGCATTATCTGAGACCAAGGGACACATTTTACAGTCAAAGAAGTGAGACAGTGGGCTTATATTTGGGGAATTTCCCAGTCTTACTACATTGCTCACCATAGAGAAGCAGCTCGACTAATAGAAAGGTGGAATGACCTTTTGAAGACACAATCACAGTGCCAGGTATGTGACAATAGATTTCAGAGCTGGGGAAACGTTTTCAAAAGACTGTATATGTTTTTAAGCTTCCTCCATTATATGGTACTGTCTTCCATATCCAGGATACACTGGTCCAGGAATCAAAGGGTGAAAGTGGGAATGGCATCACTCATCAGTACTTCCAGTGATCAACTAGCAAAATTTTTGCCTGTTGTTCCCATTACTTTGTGCTTTGCTGGTTTAGAAGCCTTAGTTCCAGAGAGGATAAAGCATGTATCAGGGAGTACAACAATGAAAACAGAGCTGAAATAGAAGCTAGGATGTCTCTAGTCATTTTGGTTCCTTTACACCTCTGAGAAAACAAGCTGAAAAAGAAGTTACAATAGTGTCAGGGCTCATTGACCTTCACTTTCAAAGGGAAATTGGACTATAGCTCCACAACAAAGGAAAAGAAGAATATACTTAAAATGTAAATTTCTTAGGGAGTTTCTTAATATAGCCAGACCATGTCATTAAAGTCAGTGGGAAACTACAATCCCCCAAATGACAGATGACAAATGGTACAGAATGACAAGTGGTCTAGAATTGTCAGGAATGAATGTATATGTCATACCACCCAAGGAAAGAACGAAGACCTGCTGTGGTGTTTGCTGAAGGTCAAGGAAATACAGACTAGGTAGTAGAAAAAGGTACTACTACATACCAGCTATGACCATATAATTAGCTATAGAAACAAGAATTTTAATTGTATTAGTTCCTGCTAAAATGATTCTGATGTAATATAATGTTGATAGACTTAATACTGATTCTTTTTTTTTTGTGTGAGATAGGGGTTCAACCTCATGACCTTGCACTTGCCAGGCAGGTGCTTGTGCCCTGGAGCTATTTCCCTTAATATTGATTTTTAAGATTGCTAAACCTGCTATAAAAGTTACATAGAATTTTTTAAAAAGACTGATTAATTGATTTGATCCAGGGTCTTACTATGCAGTTCTGATTCGTGGTGATCCTCCCATTTCAGCCTCCCCAGCACTGGGATTACAAGTGTGCATCACCACACCCAGTTTGGGTGGCCGGTGTGGCATAGGCCAGCATAGCATGTGGTAGGGGAGATCAAACCTGGACCCTTGAACTTACCAGGCAGGCACGTAGACCGCTGAGCTATCTCCTCCAGCCAAATTATACAATGTTAAGAGTAAGTATCACCCAAAGAAAACTTCCTGCTCTTCTGGAGATACAATTAGTGTGTTTGCATTTGATCTCCAGATAGTTATTACAGGTCAGGCATATTATGAACTTGTCCTCATATCTAGAGACTATGTTTGAAGAAATATGTCCAGCTGTAAAGCTGACAAGGGGCAGATTGTGTTAACTTGATAGACTGTGTCAACTTGAGTAAGCAATGCTCAACTAAATCGGCTCAGCATAGTTCTGGGTGTGGAAGACCCACCCTAGGAAGAAATTTCTCCAGAATGCTATGAAAGGAAAATGATGAAGGATTGCTTCTGACTTCTTCAGAGACTTCCAGTCTCTACTTTCCTCTTAGATGTCATCTCATAGCTTTTGACACAGACCCTTCGACCTTCCAATATGGACTTCTTGGCCTTCCAAAGCAGAGCTTCTGGTGTTTGATATGGACTCACATAGGGGACTCACACAGGGCGCTACCCAGGGCTCTAGGCCTTCGTTGAATCTTTTGGATCCCCATGCACAGGCAGTCCTTTGCCACTCTTCCACACCCAACTCTGTGAGTGGCCATTATAAGACAAATTTTTAACTTTTACATATTTTTATAGTATATATTATGTGCATTTCTCTAGTAAATACTGACTGATACAGTTTCACTGTTGCAAAAAAGATTCTCCAGTTAGTTCTTATGATATAAGAATCTTTCATGGCTTTATTGTTTTCTAAGCACCCCCCCCAAAAAAAAATCCTTGCTTTAAATATAATATGAATTTCAAAGAGTCAGAATTGTATTTGATGTGTTAAAGACATAAAATCTGCAAAAATTAGCAAATGAGTTAACTCAGTAGTTCCTTATACCTGTTTTTAAACTTGAAGAAAATAGTTTCTGTATTTGTAGAAAGACAATTGATAGTGGCCCAAGGAAATCTATAAAATAAAAAAGAAAAGAGTGAGTTACTCCTTTACTGATTAAGTAAAAATATTTTGCATTCCCCATCACTTTTTTTTTAACCAAAGAGCTCAGTACCACTTCATAGATGTAAGGATTTGAAACCACATGACAGATCATAGATCAAATCCCTGCCCATACAGAGAGTTAACAGAATATGACATGCAACCTAAGCAATCTGGCATGAATTATAGAAACGGGAATTAGTTGTATTATTTAAATAAGATTTCCTCTGATGTTCCCTGTGTGGGTACTTCGCTATAAAAACTTAATATGTCATCCACTGTAGTAGAGGTACCTCCAGAGTCATGGGAGAGACAGACAAATTATAGATGAAGACACAGCCTGTTAATGCTACCAAAGGAATGAGCCAGACATGTGATCCATCATACTATTTCTGAGAGCAAAAGCAACTGAGTTCTGAAGACTGAGTAGTAATTAGGAGAGAGGTGTTGAGGAAGCACACTGAAGGCAGCATGAAGCTCGGCTGGTGCTTTCCAGCAAATAACTTCCTTTATGGAGGGGAGAGAAGGCAAGAGTGTGAACAGCACACAAATTTGATGGTATATGTAAGTACATGCCCACAATTTTGAACATGTGACACATTTTATTGGTTTACATTACAGTATAGGCTGGGAATGTAGCTCAGTGATAAAGTGCTTACCTAGATTGGTCCAACACCCAGCACATACAAAAGAAAAACAACTTTTAAATAAATAAATGCACATGAAAATATGTGTTGAAAGTCTAGAAGGGGTACTATTGTTCAAAAAAAAGAATAAGGTATATATAAAGTGCCTATTGCCTGGAAATCTATTTCTTTGTTTTTATTTTGCCATTCTGGAGATTAAAATCAGGGTGTTGCATATACTGAGCAACTGAGGTACATCCTAGCCCTAGTGCCTGGTAATTTTTCAATAGATGTCTACTATTATTTTTAGTATGAGTGGTAAGTTTAGATTTTCTGATATAGGATGCTTTCTCTGCTATCTGATTTGAGCTAAAATGAAAAGCAGAATCTAGGTGGACTTAATTCATTCCTTAGATCAAGCAGGAATTTGATGTAATGATTCAAATCCAGACAGACTTAGGTTCAAATCCCAAATACTGGCTCTGCATCTGTGGGTAAGTTTTTAACCTCTCTAAGCCTGTTTTCTCATCTGTAAAATGGAGATAATAACATGTCATTCACAGAGCTGTTGTGAAGGTCAGAGGAAATAATGTATGTGAAGTAATTAGCACAAAATGACCAGCACAGAGAAAGCACACAAAAATGGCTGCTGGAATCATTACCAAAGGAGACACTCGACATGTGCTGAGGATGGGGGGACATTCCCCCAAGACACATGGTGAGGAGGACAATTATCTCAGCTGGATGCGAATTCAACTTGCTGTGGCAGCGCTTATAAAGAAGAATAATCCAGCAGATGAATAGGCCGCCTGCCAAGGGGGCTGGATCCTCCTCTCCTTGGTTTCTGGCCAGGAGGTCTGAGTGTGAGCAGAATGGAAATCACTTACTTACTGTAAATTAATTGTTATCATTCACTCAGCAAAGAGGAAAGGGTGCTTGGTCAGAATTAATCATGTAAAAAACTGAGTTATTTTAAATTCATTACACTTCAATATGGAAATGAGACATTGTCGTCTTCATATCTCTTTGTGGAGAAAACTGTCTATGGTAAGATGAAAAAGGATTAACACATAAATTTTAAGAGCATACCCTTTCCTCCCCCCCATATTATGGAAGCTTAATATGTTTATTATGTATGCTTACTTTGCAGGTAAGGAAATAGCATGCAAAGTGAATTAGAAAGGGTCTATATTATTCTTAAATAAGTGAAATGGTGTTAAAAACTGAGATCTTTCTTACTCCCTCACTTCTCATGGTAGAATTACTTAAACTTTAAGGCTAATGATGCCCAGCAACCAGTGCTAAGGATTCTGCTTTTGTTCAGAGTTAAGCACTTCCTCACTGTGAAGTGGTTTGGCCAAAACAACTTCTTTGAGGATGTACTCAGTAAATTATTCAAAATATGGATGTTGTGTCCATATTTTGGAACTGCAGAACCAAATTTGATGATTAATAGATTCTTTTGTTCTTGTACTGATTTATTCAACTGAGGATGTGTCAGAGACAGACCAAAAGAAAGAAGAATGAATTCAACCATTTATGCTATGTTGGGGGAGGGAGAACTAGATTTTTCCCTTTGACCTTCTGGTGAATCATTGATACCCCTTCTGTACATTCTGTCTCACCAGAGAACAAATCTCTGCACACATTCTAAAGAATCAGAACATTGTTTGACACTTGGTTCACATCACTTAAGCATTTGACTTTGGATGCTATGTCTCAAAAGGAAAGACATACCATTTTCTCTTATCTTTTATGTCAGTCAGTTGAGAAGAATTTTGAAAAGTAGTCTCTTTGTTAGCCTGCAAAACTGCAATGAGCACACACATTTGTGGTTCCTTGCACTCTCTCTAGCTTACTCATTTATTCACTAAATGCTAGCCATGGATGAGAGGAACAAAGGGCAATTTAAAATAATTCTTCACTTGTTTGTCCCCATGGCCCACCAACTGGAAAGGTGATAAAAAGATTGCCCCATTTAATCCTCTAATGCAATGAATATCAAATTTGGGATAATCCTAAATCATCTCATCTAGCTAAGAAAAAGCCTCCAGAAGAAGCTATTAAGAACATAGCTTCAAATATTCATCTATCTTGATCTGTAAGGGTTTAGAAATTTATAATTAAGAAACTTGACACTGTGAAAAAATAAATGTGGTTTTTAGTTTTTAACCTATGAATATGGGCATATGGTAGAAAAACAGACAATTCAAAAGCGAGATTGTTCGACTAAGTCTTTTATTTGTTCTGACACAAATGAAATACAAACAATCAAAATAAAACAAAAACAAAATTCTTGACTTCTAAAGAATTCCAAAAAATGTGTTACTTTTTGTGGAGGACACCTGGATGACTCTCCTTGGAGGAGCAGTTGTCTCCAATTTGGCTGTGCCTGACCTTATTTCCACATACTCATGTGGCTGGCTAGGACTGTGCCTTATCCCCTCAGTTGGCTTTAAGTAATGCCTGTTGGTCTAGCCAAGGTACTGTTGGTAGTCTCTGAAGATGGCACAAGTGTTTGCCTGGTAACCCCCACCTGCTGCTCTTGTTCTATGCTGTTGGCTGGAATTGAGCCTTGAGATAGTGGCTTCGACTTCCTGGGGCTTGAAAGATTATACATCAAAGCTGAAGCACTGGACCCCAAAACATCAAATACTATCTCAATTGTGTAATGCAGTTTATTCACTGCATATCCTTCTCTCTGCTTATTGCAGAAATCAATACAGGCCTCCTGTCTAGCCCAGCTCACAGTATCATATGTTTCCTGCCACGAATAAAAAGTGATTTGGACCTGGGTTGAGGCCTTTGTTCCTGATAGCCATCACTATGGCTGAACTTAGGACCCCTTGGCTCCCCGTAACTATAAGTATGCTTTAGTGTCTTTATTCTCACCATGAGGTGCACTGGGTGTGGTAGATTGAAATTAACTCAACACAACTCCAATCCCACAACTCCATGGGATTGTGAATGTAAACTTCCCAGACTGAGATGAGGACCAGGAAAGACTCTCTATCACTTTCCTGAGATGTAGCTCATAATTGCAACGCATAAGTAGATAAAAACGTTTTCCCTTCATCTTATTTTATTTTTTATTAATTTTAATGAAAAGAAATAGCAGTGAGACAGTTTCACAACAGCTTAGTAGGGCAGTTACAATAACTAATGCATTGCATATTGTTGTCTTTGTAGTAGTTGTTCAGAGTACAAGATGCAGACATGATATCTTGTCTGAACACTATTAGTACAAATCTTTATTCTCATTGAACAAAGAGAAAGTAGCTATATGGATAGTCTAACAGTCCGCAATCATAGTGGGTTATCAGTACAATGGGCAATATCAGAGGCTGTTGACTTGAGCCTCTTATAGCTCAGCATATTAATATGGCTTTACTTTTTATAAAGTAAAGTTAGACTCTTCTGGCTAGACTCTTCTGCCGGATGGTTAAGACAAAGATAAAGCAAGACCTGTATAAATAAAAAAAAAAAAAGTAACTTTTGTATCTGACAAGGTCAGTCAGATCCCCTCAGCGTGTACCCTGAAACAGCATTTTGTAGATCTTTTGTCAGTGTCAGCTGTCTGGATGAGTCACAGCCATTGCTTGATCAGTTTGCTCTCTGTGAAAGCCTGAGAGAATGTTTTCTCTAGGTGACTCTCCTTAGGCATAGTATACAACATCCATCCCTTTCCTCTGTGACCCCATAATCTCCTTGAACAGGAAATTTGGCACACCACCCACTGAGTTATAGGTTATAACAGCGCAGGTTCTCTTATGTTTTGATTCCTTACTGACCTTGAAGGGCTAAGGCCAAAATATTGGCTATTCGTGTAGCCCTTCTTTTTCTCTAATTTTTTGGTCTGCCAACTTAAAGTTAACTCTCCAGAAGAGAATCTTAATATTATTCCCCATAACATAGGCATTTGACCTTAATATCACTATCTTTCTGAATATCAAATGCCTTAAACATAACATGAAACAGGTATTTTCCATCAATCATTGATATTCAAAACTTTAAGTCTCTATAAAATGTAAAAAAAAAATTACATATTTTTACCCAGAGATTTAGGAATTTAACCATTTACAAAATTATAGTGGTACACTCCTATGGCATTTTTTTCCTTGTCTCTTATTCACCTCTATTACCTTTTTGTTTAAACAAACATTTACTTGAGAGACAGTACAGCAATAATTGTTATAATATTAGAAGCAGTACACTTTTAGGAGACCAGAATGATAGGTATTCCTAGTATAGTTTTAGTATTACACCTTGCTATCCTCAGTGCAGTTTCTTGGTTTACAGATATCAGCATATATAGTTAGTTAGGGTGAGAATTCTACCAGTTAACTGCTAGTTTCAAGAATCTGATGGAGATTCTTAGAATCATTCATTGTCTTAACTGTCTTGCGTATATAAATGCATGATTTTGCCTCTGCCATGTTTCCTAACTTTTCTCCTTGCTCTCTCTTGTTCCCCTCAGTCTGAATACTAAACCCAAACACTTTTTTTTTCTACCCCTAATTTT
>PVKN010020749.1:5638-15910 GCA_004027915.1 Capromys pilorides
AAAAAAAAAAAAAATAGTAGTAATAATAAAAAAGGATTATGGGGAGTTTTACGAAGTGTGGGGGAAATGTTACACTGTTAAGTGGGGTAAACTAAATATTACAAAACATAAGAGCATCTAAACACTGTAAAAATCAAGTAACAGATGATATATGTCAAAATGTTAGTATTGATATACTTGGCAAGACTTTAGGTTGTTTTCTTTTTATTTTTGGAATTATCCAAGTCTTAAAAGTATATTTTACTTTTGTAAACTAAAAGCTCTCTAACTTACCAAATATCTTGGTTCTTAAAGCTATCTTAGTTCTAAATGCTGTGGGTCAGAAAAATAGGGTCCAGACAGACTTTTTTTGTGTGGTACCAGGGATCAAACTCAGGAACTTGGGCTTGCTAGGCAGGTGCTTAAGCTGCTGAGCTATCCCTGGCCCCAGGCAGACTTTCTGAGGAAGATACATGGACTCATTCCCCAAGCGAAAAGGACAAGAGTGGTTTGGGCCGGGGAACACTGGAGCCAAGCACCACTCACATGGGAAATGGGGCAATGAAGCTTGCATTTCTGCTGCTCACATCTACCCACAAAACTTGTCAGAATGCTCAGCCTATGAGCCCTCTGTTCCCGCAGCTCTCACAGGTGATCCTGGGCAGTCTCAGAAAGCCATCCGTTAATAAACCCTGCACCATGGGTGCATCTCAAGGGAGTTCAACAGAAAAGAATCCTTTCTCAGAATTCATATCTTTACTCCAGAAATACGGAGGACCACTGATTTCTGACTTTCTGATTTGCTACGGCATTTCCCAACATTATCTTACCTTCCCAGCATGGAGCCAAAGGGTACTGCAACCTGTAATTTCCTGTCAGAGTAGCTCCAGTCCAGAGAATGAACAATTAACTAATACCTGTGGTGCTAGGCAGAGCAGCTGCTAATTTCTGCAAATTCTCCAGCAGAAGGCTCAAGTTTGGGAATGTCGTCTTCACAGCCTGGAGAACTTTCATCAGACTCTCAGCACTCAGGGTCTTCTCTTCAGTTATTCTGTGCAACATATTTTCTATTGTCTCTTTGGGTGTTCTGCCCTCACAGCAACTCAGAATCACCTGCAGTGGCAAGCAATCAACCAGACAGCAGTTACTAGCAATTCAAAATTTATCTGACACACCACTGGAAAACTCAACAAGACGGCCTTACAAGATGCCCTGTATCCAAGTCCTCCTGTGTTGGTTTCTAGCACAACTCCCATCACATTCCGTTCCTTATGGTGTTTCAATAAAAATTCAAAATATTCTCCGAAAAAGTAGCTTTATGAGGATCTTTTTCTCAACTCTAAGTGTATATATATATACATTCTTTGCTTTCAACAGCTTACACTTACTGATATCAGCCCTACACTTGGACTGTGTGACACCTGTGAAGACACTAACACTAAGAACTAGACTGGCAGTTAATAGTGATAATGGTTTTTAATATGCATTCAGGAAAGTTCAGTACTGACTGTTGTTGGCACAGGTTGTAATATTCAGAACAATTCTACTCTTTTACTTTGTCTTCACAGCAATTTAAATACCAAGATAATTTATCTGAGGTCTCCCAAATAATTAAAGCATTTCTGGGGTTTTCTTGTTACTCTTTTATATCCATTTCTTTCATTGTAATGGCCACATATATCAGTTCTAATCATAATTCGACAATTCCACTCCCTTGTTGTTTCTTAGTGTGCCAAACGACTTTCTGAGTCTAAAATGACATAGAGCTCTAGCAAGGGCTGAGAAATAAAACACGAGGCAAGTACTTTCCTACAACAACAGAACCATGTCCTAATAGACTATAATGCAATATGCACAATATGGCTCTCATGGAACTGATAAAGCAGAGATTATTTTAATATATGTAATCCATAGACATATAGTAATCAAATTCTGAGATTTTCTTTGGGAAAATGTAAGCTCTCAGGAGAAACAATCAAGCAGATCGGTCATGGTCATATGCCAGAGGCTGCCATCATTGACTTAACTCCCATTTTAATATAAAGAACTTACCTTTAAAGTCAGATAGGCTTTATATGTATATATTAAAAAGGATATATATATATATATATATATATATATACATATCTATATTTCTATCTATCTATCTATCTATCTATCTATCTATCTCGCCTTTGGGCAAGCTGCCTAACCACTTGAAGCTTCTATTTTTTTTTTTTTTTTTTAAATCTTAAAACAAGAGTTACATAACTTACTTTGTCCAGCAGCTGGAAGGGTAAAAGCAGTGGTGTTTAAAATGCCTGCAACACACTGCTTGGCACACAGAAGCACTAAACCAATGGCAGTGATGGTAATTTTATATATATAATCAAGTTGTCATATTCCTTGTCAGTACAGAACAGTCATTTTAAGATCTAATATATAACAGAGTTCTAACCAAACGAATCATAATTTAAAATTTCAGAACTTATATTTTAAAACTATGCTGATTTCACTCCTATACCTTAGTTGCTAAGCAATAATCTGACACATCACAAGACAGCCAGACATTATTAAGAGTAGGAATAGGCTTTAAAACCAGCAGACTGCATCTGTACCCAGTCTTACTATGTATTGCTTGTGTGAGCCTGGGTAGGTTATTTAATTCTTTGAACCTCATTTTCCTCACTGGTAAATAACTGTACTAACACCTGAACAAAGGCATCTCTATAAGATGAAGTTGTCAGCCAAGTGCAATGACACATGTCTATAATCTTAGCCAGCATTCAAGAGGCTGAAGCAGGGGGATCACTGCAAGTTTAGGGGACTACATAGTGAGAGCCTGTCTCAAAAAAAAAAGAAGCAGCAGCAGCAGCTGCTGCTATTTCTAGAGCCTAGCATAACTCCTAGGACATATGCACTCTTTAAGAAATGACAACGGTATTCACATGGCTGGGGAGCACTGTGAACAGTGAAGAGAATGTGTTTCATCAGAATCCTGGGTTGCAGTACTGCCTCCAGCAGTGCCTTTGGGCAAGCTGCCTAACCTCCTGAGGCTTCTTTTTTTTTTTTTTTAAATCTTAAAACAAGAGTTACATAACTTACTTTGTCCAGCAGCTGGAAGGGTAAAATCAGTGGTGTTTAAAATGCCTGCAACACACTGCCCGGCACACAGAAGCACTAAACCAATGGCAGTGACGGTAATTACTACTCTCACGTCCTTAAAACATCCCTATTGACCACTTCTTACAGAAAGACTCAAAATATTTAGAGATAATAAGGCTGAGACACCCATGACAGGAATAAATTGATTTTTAAAAAGTTCTGAAAGGCCTGGTACACATTCTACAATGATGCCAAAGCACAATGGCTACTCGATCAATATTCACTTCTATACTCTCCTCGTATTAGTTGGCTTCAATTTTCATGAGAAGGAACAGCTTAATGTTGCTCTGGTGGCATCTCAATCTTAAGGAGCATTTTTGTGCTTTATAACTAATTTAAGTTCTTCTGCTTCAGCTTTTACTATCAAGTAAACTGAAAGTGACAGAAGAAAATGACAGTGTGGTCTACCTTGCTGCAGAGAATAAGGCTGAACTTGGCTCTACCTCTAAGTGCTGTTTTACCAAGATAATGAAACAGCTCAAAGGACACATTCAATCTAGCTAATAAGGAGAAGGGCTGAACGAGTAACAGAACAGAATGTCTGAATAGGGGATCAGGTACATACACTAGTAGTACACATAACTCACTTAAAATGCCTGAAGTCACACTTAAATCGAAACTCTTAAGAGTCAAAAAGTTTACTCTTTTTTGGCATATTATCTTTCTTGAAGAAGTTCAAGAAACTTAAAATTTTAAACCAGAGGTTGTTCTCACTTATCTATTTTCAATAAAGGATCAGTCTTCACCAGGCATCCAGTGCTCAGCTATTACACTAGTGATTTCTCAACATTTAAGTAACAGCTTCAAGAACCAATGCTACAGAAATTCTCTATTCCTATTTCTTCCTTACAGATATAAAAATATTTTTAGCACAAAGTTGAAATCAATAACAGCAACAAATATAGTTATCTAGTTGCCTTGAGAAGTCATGCTAGCAGCTTTATGAGGATTTCAGTAGCAAGCTGGTGGGGGAGTAAATTGGCACAACCCTCCTAAAGGGCAATCTGGCGATGTGTGTCACACACACGAACGGTTTTGTACTCTCCATTCCAAAATTTTACTTCTTAAAATTTATTTTAAGGGAAAAATTATTCTAAGGAAATAATTCAGGAATTAGGCCAGGCTTTGTCTATAAGAATGTCCTCCTAAGTATTATTTCATATTCTAGTTACTGAAATGTATGGACATATTAAATGTAAAAGCCAAGTTGGAAAACTAAGTTCTGTGTGACTTAATCCCAGGATGAATCAACCAAAAAGCAGAAAGAACATGCTCTAAAATGTTCACAGGAATCACATCTGAGGGGTGAGAGCTAATGTTTTTTTTTTCTTTTTGCTTGATTTCCATATTTTCTCACATTAACTATCATTTCTGTTAAGAGGAAAACTGTCATAATGATTACAAATGTGCCTAAACATTTTAACTCTTGGCACGTATTTATAATGAAAGTTCATTAAGTCAGAGAAAGATTATCCTATCTCCATCCATCTATCCTTCCAAACACTGACCCTACAGAGCACTGACGACAACGAACACGGCCCTCAGAACGCTGTTACACAAAATGCAAAGGGGCATGAAACATGAATATGAACCTGGGAGTAATTGCTATGCAGTAGGTATAGAAGTCCTGTAAGCTAAAAAGTGCTCCGTACCAGAGGAGAGGTTTTTCTAAAAAGAAGTGCTACATCAATCTGAGGAGGGAGGAGATACTTGACACAGTTACCCTTTTCTCGATGCCAGGCAGGAATTCCTCCTTGGCTGTTTCCAGGAACTCCGTAATAGGTCTCAGTTGTGTTACACACTGTATCAGGTCCTCTTTGTGTTCCAGTAACAGAACGGACAAGGTCTTTCCCTCCCCTGTGCTCCCTAGGGGAGAAAGAATTAGAGACACACAAGAAAAGCTAGTCAATTTGAAGAGAATGACAGCATGGTTTGTCAAGAGAGATCTAACAGAATAGTAAAGTGATTCTCAGCTTATTCTGTGCACCTGAATGCAGAATCACTTTTAGAGAGGAAAATACTTTATTATTCTGTTTAAACTCTATGAAAGGAAAAATGTTTCATTTATCTGTCGAAACACAAAGCTTCAGAGCCAGCCTAAGGTTAACTTCTGGTTGGCAAGGCCAATGCTTTGTACCTAACCCAAATGCGAGCAACTCCAGCCTCTGTGCTGTCAGCGAACCAGCTCACCCTGGGCACCCAAGGCACTGCTTTGGATATGCAGCTTTTGAAAAGGCAGCGGACGATGATGGCATTCTCTAATTCAAGGTATCAGGCTAGTTAAGTAGGGGACAGAAATGGAAACTTATGTTTAGCTTGTAAATATTTAATACACAGCTTTTGGAATGACATGAGAACCTACGTAGAAATCATTTAATAACTAAGCCCTGAAGACACACACCACCAGTACCAACTTCTATGGGGGATCAGAGGGAGCAGCACTGAGACTGAAACCCAGGGACTCGTGCATGCTAGGAAAGCACTTTACCACTGGAGCTATATCCCCAGCCTGCTCTGAAACCAACCTTGAATCTTGGTCACCGGGGAAGACAGGACTCCCTTCTACCTACCTTCCGGCTGCACTGGGGCTGCACCTTCTGGATATGGGTCTGACAGTATAGTTTTTATTGCAGGATTAGAATCCTGGTACAGCCTCAACAGGGACACAACAGTCTGCACGTCCAGACTCCCAGCTCTGATTTTCTCTAGGATTCTCTGGAATGCTGCATATCCTTCTTTCCTCTCTAGACATTCCATTACAATCTGGGGAATGAAGTATCCAGAAAGACAGATGAGCCAGCCACAAGGACTACGTTTGGCAAGCAAAGCACATACAAGCCAATCACCTACTGTACCTGCTTCCCCCAGCAAGAGTTACAGCAAACATTGTGTTCCCAGTCCATCCTCAGGAGACTCCAATTCCATTCTCCAACCTCGGTCAGGGGATACCCTGCTGGGAGGCCTTCCCCACCCCAGCTCCATATTCTCATAATCTAGGTCATTGTCACACTATATTGTAAGTATTTATCTTTTTCTCCTAATAGACTTCTTGAAGCCATGTACCATGCTATCTAAAGCTCTGTATTCTCAGCAACCAGCAGAACCTGGCACACAGTAGGTGCCCAGTGCATTTTTAATATACTTAATACATTCCTTACTTAATTATACCTTTCTGAGTCTTATGAAATTTTGAGTATTTCTTAGGCAAGGATATCTGAATTTCAAATTGAATTAACTGTCATTTTATTATTTGAGAATGCAATTAAAATCTCACAAGTTAGGAGAGAAAAGCACTTTAAGTCATTTACATTATGAATGATAGACGATGTAGACAGACATAAGCCTTATTACTTTTAGATATATTCTGTAATAATTAAGGCTAACAATGTGTTGGCTTGGAGTTTCCAGCTGTCAAAGAACATATGATTCACATATTAATTATCCCATTTTAATGACTGCTTTTCTGCTGTGGGCTGGAAGGGGCTGAAGGGGATTCAGACTTTCTTCCCCTAACCAACACCAAATATACACCAGCTTCACCTCTGGTCTTGTGCCCCTGACCTTTTTGTGGCATTACTACCACCTCTGAGTCACAGTTCTCAGTTCTCATCTGACTGTGACAACACTGATGCATTGTGGGTGAAATTCTGACCACCTTTTTCAGCTTTCCCCATTGTTCTCCCAATTCACAACCATAAGCAAGATCTGACTGGTGTTAACTCTTCATCTTTACCTTCTTTTTTGAGGTTTCAGCCAATTTGTGGGTGTACAACTGTAATCTTAGCATTCTGAGAGGCTGAGGCAGGAGGAGGATCACCAGTCTAAGCCCAGTCTGGACAACTTAGTGAGACCTTGTCTCAAAATTTAAAAAAAAAAAAAAAAAAGACCATGGGTGTAGCTCAATGGGAAGGTTCTGAGTTCAATCCCTGATTTTTACTTCTAAAAAGAGAAAGAAGCTCTGAGCTACTCAGTTTTATATTTTGCAGATGGCTCTGAAAATGAGATCTAATCCCAAACTGTTCCAATCTAGGGCCACACAATTTCTGCTGCTATGTCTTAAACAGCAGTACTCTCAGGGCCACTAACTACGCTCACCATCTTGAATATCCCAGAGTAAAATGTCAAGCATCCCAATGGTAGAATGTAAAAAAGGGTGTTCTTTTCTTTGGTCTGACAGAACATCTCTTGTATAAACAAAAGGAAGCCCAATCAGAAGACAGGGTTAATATTTATATTTTAGCAACAGTTTGAAAAAAAAATCATATACCTAAAATGAAAGTTCATGTGATAGTCATAGATAGAGTCTTTATACTAACCTTTTAACACAGTTTCCTACATGTTTCGGTCATCTTCAAAAGTAAACTTCATAAAACACAGTTTAATAATCTACATTAATATTTAACTGGAGTAAATAACTTCTATGAGCCTAAGATAACTCATCTATTTTTAAAATAACAAACAAGAAATAAAGGCATGAGTTGAATGGTTAATCCCTGTGGGTAATGAAGTCAACTTTTCCTGCTTTTGTGAATTGGCTCCAGCTCTCCTTAGAATGTCCTTCATGGACAGCAGCAGGGCTGCTGAAGCAGGCAGCCTACACGGCTCTGGGTGACCCGGGCCTCTAGATAGACATGCCGGTGAACTGAACTCCTGGCTTGGTGCTAAGAGGATATGACAAAAGTAACAGGATGATGCCCCTTCAGAGTCAAGTTACCAGGACCTCTACCTTTTTTATGTGCATATGTATATGTGCACGCATTCACTTACACACTGTCTCCCTCTTATTTTACCCTTGCTCTGGGAGATACAAGCTACCAAATTGTGAGTTGCCATGAGAAAAGGCCCTTGTGGCAAGGAATTGATGTCCCCAGGCCACAGCAGGTCTGGAAGAGGATCTTCTAGGGCCAGTCAACAGCTGAGGGTAGGAGCTAAGTAAAAGATATCACCCTCGTTCAGCCTAGAAATGACTGCAGCCCTAGCTGACAAAATTGCAGCCCAAGGTCTCAGCCATGCTACTTTTGGGTTCTTAATCCACAGAATTCCAAGTAATAAATGTTTGAAGCGGCTGAATTTTAGAGTAATTTGTTACACAGCAATCGACAACTCATAGAGCCCCATTCACAGCTAATATCCTCAGTAAACATGTTTCCTCCTCTTTTCTTTCCTTTCTCTTGTGTCTTCATGAATATAACACACAGCTATCTCGTTCTGTCCTAGGCTAGGTTTTATTTCTTTTTTCCACCAAAAGCTCTCTGAATACCCTAGATTCACCACTCTTTAGCATCCAGTGTGTCTGGCACTGTCACTTGAGCTGGGCTGGGGTGGGGGGGGGGGGTTTCAGAGGCCGCGTCTGATGTGCTTCTCATTATCCACTCTGCTGTCTCTCCCTCCACAGAACTACTCAGCAGTGAAATTAAAACATTTGTTAACTCCACTGCTCAGCAGTGAACTAGGGTGACCATCTGGGAAGAAAAGCCGGGGTGGGCTGATAAAAGAAAGGGCCAGGAGGGAGAAGAGAGCTGCCTGGACCGCCCTTCTCTTTCTTCTAGAACCTACTGGGGGCACACACAGAGCTAGTGCTTTTACTATGGTAAGCCATTCCTGAAACAATGTCTGCCTACACAAAAGGGTGTCATATATTTTGATAGGCTGCTACCATGGAATACAGCTAAACCAAACAGTTCTGTTAAAAGGTTGTCTTTAAGCCTACATTTGCAACTTTTTTGATTCCTAGGGGCGTAAGGGTATTTTAGTAGATTGATGTCAACATATGGTCACAAAAGTAATCAAAGTATTTTAACATTGAGTGAAATATTGGTAAATCTACTTAAAGTTGAGACAGTTGCCTTTCCATTGATGATGTGGGAAAAAACATTTAATCTTTTTCTTAACTCACATCCTTTCAATGAATTTACTTTCCCCAGCTGTCTATACCACCACATATACTTAGGTTTGCTATACTCTTGTTCACATGAACTGCCCATGCATGCTGAGGGCCAGGTCATGGCAATAATGATACAGTTAGCATGACTGACTGGTAAAGCACCTACTAAACATAAGAGTCCTGGGTTCATCCTAGCACCAGGGAGCCGGCAAGATAGCTCAGTGATCTAAAGTGCCTGCTTAGGAAAGCTTAAGCAACCACAGGGACCATGGTTCAATCCCCGGCACCACATGCTGTGCCAGGCTCAACCTCAGGGCAGGCTGAGCTGGCCATTAAAAAAAAAAACAAAAAAACCTAGCACCAAAAATAAATATGTAAATAGATATTAAAAATAATGATATGAACCCTAATAGTCAACACCATCCAGGATACTGCAGACTATGGGCTTCCTCAGGCCAGTCCTTGGCAGTGTCACTGCTGCTTACGTTAGACGGATATCAGAGAGGTTAACTTGCTTAAGGTCATCGCGACAAGGAATGCTCTTGATGAAATACTGCATTCATGCTGCGCACCTTCCACTCAGTTCCCAGCACTCTTTTCACTCAGTTCTAACACCTAGATTTTAAAGGTAAATCAAATTCATTTATAATGGATTCCACTGGATTTAACTGGAATCCATATCACTAAACACAGGATAGTACATAAGACAGTCTGTACCATTCCTCTTGTCCTCAATGATTAGTACAGAGACTGTACCTAGTAGGTGCTCAATAAACGTCTGTTCAACCAAATACAATTCAGGGCCCTCTGAGCCACAGCTTGTTGCTTCTACTCTCCAGGGGTTGTAACTGGGTGCAGAAGACAGTCTGCACCCCGGTAGCCAGGACATCTCTCTAACCACTTCTGGCTTTTATTTCTCACAACTCAAGTATCCTGATTTCTTCTCATGTGGCTGTAATCACTGCTCAGGGAATGCCTTTGCTGTCTTTCATCATTTATCTCAAGAAATAAAACCATCGGGACACTGCTGCATGGTGTTCTCTCTAAGTCCAATCTGGGCCAGTCATACACACCAGTTCTCTGTCTCAACCAGAGTATACATGTACCTCAAAAAGCCTCAAAACTGCACTTGGGAGGCTGAGGCAGGAGGATCAGTGCGAGTTCAAGACCAGCCTGGGCTACAAAAGTGAGCTGAAGGCCAGGCTGAACTGCATAGTGAGACAATGTCTCAAAAAGACCAAAAAAAAAAAAAAAAAAAAAAGCAT